>DWME01009403.1:0-10950 GCA_018244795.1 Parelbella ahira ahira | reverse complement strand
AAGTGCAGCTTGGCGCAGGCGGGCGCGAGCGGCGCGAGCGGCGCGGCGGCGCGGCGCGCGCGCTCGCACTCCGCGCGCGTGCCGTGCGGGCAGAACTCCATCACCTGCGCACCTGCGCCACACACCGCCGGTCACTCTATCTTGTATATTATTGTAAATACGACCCCTTAATCGAACTCTTACTTACTACAACATATTAAAAGCTATACATAGGAATGAGCGTTACAATTATTAGCAGTAGTAACCCAGTTTAGAATTTAATCCCCACTCTATGGGTCTTGCGTTCAAAACCTTAGTGTGGACCTTGTTAAACTATGTGAATTTTAAGATTAAATATCACTTAGTTTAACTCTGAAGTAAAATGTAAGGAAAAATAGGTTGCAATCATACATTATACATCCAGTAATATCAAATCAATATATTTACCTCCTTGGCTCTTAAATTTATCAGCAAGTGATTTCTCTTTAGCGGTTGGTTTACTTAAGAGGTCCATAATCTCTTCTCCAACTCTTTTGACCGCTTTCTCGCGACTTGACGGCATTGCCAATAAAGACTAAAAGGAATTTTTTTTCATATTGAATATAGTTGCATATATTTGAATAGTGAATCATCAAATTTCATTATGATAAAAATATACAAATGAACATAATCAAATACCTTCATCCAATAGATAGTTTATCATTTTCAATTTAAATGAAAAATGTTATTTTAAAGAATTATATATTATAGGGAAGGGAAGGGAATTATAATTATGACTGTTATAACTTTACCATGATATCTGTGTCACCCTTTCCAGCCTTCTTCTCATCAGTGGACGGCTTGGAGACTTTAGGAACTGGGCCTCCATCGGAAGCATTACTCCCTGAAACATAAAAAAAACTTGTAACACAACATATCTTAAGAATTATTGAATAGATGTATTTGATTTAAATTATTGGAAATTTCATTTTTATTACACATAGACAGAAGATTGAAGAGACCTATCTATGTGTTACCAATTTTATAGTCTTTTCATATCTATGAATATAATATACATATAGTTGATATCACAAACAATGCAGAAAAAGTTGTAGATATCAGTTAGTTTCTAATATTATAATGCAATAAGAGTGATTACATACAATAAAATATACTGTGTATACCTTTCCGTTTGCTCACTTGATTCTGTTCTTCCATCAAAGCTGCCAGCACTGCTGCCAGTCTTACTGACTCTGCATTGACTACTTCTATACCTGCATCTGTTATACTCTCTGTTGGTTCCTTAATTCTGTAAGACATTATATAGGACTTTTGGGGATCTATAATGTAACAAAGTTACTTCTATCACATTTGTTTTTTTAAATTGTAATGAAAATCTTAAAGGTGATATTGTTTGTTTTACAGTATAAATGTTTGTAAGAAAGTGATGAATGATGGATAAAAGTTATCACTTTAATATTTTACTAGTAGTCCCTTAAGCATTTTGAGCAAGGGTATTCTTATATAAAGCAGGTTATTTAGAAAAAGTATTTATTGACAAAACTGTGCAAGATTCTCAGACTAAATAGAACTTTGTTTTATGTCTAGCTGTAATTTTACAGTGTAACATAATAACATACCTGTATTTCTGTGAAGGGTTAGGCAGCAAGCAGATTAATTTATCTTAATTAGTTAATTTTAAGCAATTGATTTTTAACTTACGTAATAAGTTTCTGTGTTGCAAACTTATGGAGTAAACTTGCAACAATCTCTGTATCAACATCACCAAGTCCAGGCAGCAAGGCACTGGCTGTAGCTGGTAATTGCAGCTGCATGTCGGAGAGCACTTGAAGTAGCCTTACTTCAAGAGATGCAGATGGCACTGGGGGCTTTGGCTTTTCTGATGCTCCAGCTATAATGTTTGGGTTAACGTTTTTAAAAAGTAAACATAGGTTATTGTAAAGGAATAGAATAATTTTCATAATAATGTAAATTAAAAGAGCAAAATGTAATTGGGCTTTTCATAAGTATATATTATGGTCTATCACAGAATGCATTTTCAATATTCATCAAGCAGCATCACTAACATAAGATATTAACATATGATACAAAATAGTGTGATAAAATTTTTGATGTTGTCTTTTTATAAATATGTATACAGTAGCGGACATTAAAAAAAATTGAGTCTTAACATAATTTCAGTATGCATTATGCATTGCAATACTCTTGTGATAGACCTTTGGTAGAAACACCAGTAGGAATTATTGGTAGTAAATTCCAAACTTAAGAGTTTCCAAGCATAACTGTTGTAATTTAAAAATCATAACCATTAATACCTTACAAAGAGTAAAAATGACCTCACAAGATGACCACCATCTTACTACAATTAATATATCATGGTAGAAAAACTCCATTGTTCAATAGAGTATTATTCTCTTGAAGAATAATGTTATGACACTACAGTTTCAACTGTCTTCAATAGGAGATTCTCTAGGCATGGATAAGTCTGATAATGATAATCAATAATGATGATGACATCTCTTACATTAGTTTACATCTAAATTCTACTAATATTGAGAAAAGGTGAAAGCAAAATAACAAAAATACTGAATTAAGGTATCTATTTTATTGAGATATCAAATTCCAGATATGAATTTGCATACTTATTTCAACAGTACAGGAATTGCATGCTAGTTCCTTAGGTAGATAAAATGTGAGAATTTGAATGGTATACTTACATTCACTTTTAGGCGGTGCAGGACTTGATATAGATCGCTCTTTGCTACTCGGCGATCCTTCCTTCTCTCCACTAACGAGACTGGCGCCTAAAATGTTCTGTCTCTCCTTTTTTCTCTTCTCTAACTTTTCTCTCAAACTGTTCCTCTTACTCTTCACTGCTTGAATCTCTTCCCAAGCGTCGGACATAGTGTTATTAATACACACTTGTTGAGAAAATCTTAAATAAATTTTAATCATCGACTTTAACCAGCAAAGTTGAGCAACTATATTTTTATGAATACATTATATAATACTATAGAGAGTTTAGTATACTTAAAGACTGTAAATTAATATATTTAATGGTTATAAAATAAATAATAGTTATTTAACATAATTATTGTATCAGTTACATTAAACCGCTTGTTTTATAGCATGTCAAACATTATGCAGACAGTTATTAATGACACTGACGGTGTGTAGACGTGACATTGACATTGATTGTATACTACTTCCGATTGTGTATACCCTGTATAAACTATATGTAGGTATTTTCAATAGCTGTAGATTTAAGTAGATATATTTATCTAGCCATGCACTAAAGAATCTCCTTAAAATAAGAGTATTCGTCTTTATTAAATATATATATATATATATATATATATATATATATAAATGTTTTAAATTCCAGAATATGACTGTAATAGCTATTACGACCAACTAGACAACTATAAAAAAACATTTAAATATTCGGTGGTACAATAATTACTGGCACAACTTTTACCAGAGTTTTAAAGATTAAAAAGAAAATACACGATTGATTTTATTATACCATTTTTGAATTGCAAGACGATTTGCAGTAGTAGGTATAAAATTTCATATTACGTTATTATTTCTTGGTTATTTAATTTTAGTTAATAATCCAATGGCTGCATTAGCTCCCGAACTAAGAACACATCGTCAAAAAGTATGTGCCCTTTATAAAAATGCATGTCGATTGATTGATTGCTATTATCATGCAAAGTAAGTGGCTAACTATCGAAATAACTATTCTGTGCAGTTTTACGAACCGATGTGCTTAAATTTTCTTTATCTGGGAATTGTTACAGACAACTCATTCGTTATCATCGAGTCATATTACGAAACGAGTTCGACAAAAATAGCTGCATCGCTGAACCGAAAGATCAGCGTCGGTTATTATGGTTAGGAGAGTATGAACTAGCAAGCAAGAGACACCCACTGCCCATTAAATGTAAGTAATAAGTAGTATCTAATATTTACATGTAAACTCAAGCCATATAGTTTCTCAAGTGGAACAAGATGTTCATTAACAACAGCTGTTAGGTATCTTTGAATTGGTCACTGTCCTAGCAAGAGTAAAGAATCATATCAGGTTAATGTCATTTTGTTTTTCGACATCCTCTTATATAATTTATGCTTCTTTAATAGAAATAAATAGATCTTTTTAAATACTCTCAATGACTTCTTTACTGTTCAATTCCAATTTTTTTCAGTTGCTCAATCTGTGGGTGGTGTAGCACACGAGCGGGTAGTTACAATGCCTGATTGGATTTTAGATTACTGGCATCCATTAGAAAAGGCACAGTACCCCGAATATTTTAAAACACGTGAATGCCGAAAATGCGAATACATCGATCACTGGAATAACAGAACTTTAATGTAATTTTATTGTACGAATGTAATAAAAAAAAGGTTTCTTATCTACAGAATTCTACGTTCTTGTAATATAGATCTTACTTCATCTGACGGTGTACATGTTATTATTATTATTATGTAATTGAACATATAATTGGCTAATTTTTGTGTGTATTTCTTTCAAATATATAGTAAAACTTCAGTTTTTTTCGATGCTGAATCACCGTTATACGTATTTCTACTAGAATTACTAAAAAAAATTGATGTTAGGGATATGGCTTCTGTATCTTAGGAACCCCGAAGACAAACAGTTGCCTCAAATATACCTAACTTGTCAGCAGCTAGACTCACAAGTCACGACAAACACTAACTGTACTTAGTACTGCTCTCAACAAAATATACTAACTTGACCTAGCATTACCATTAATGTAGTCTTGCACTAACAGTTTTGCACTTTTGTTTGGAATAATTTGTAAAAAATAACTTGAATGGTAGCGTCTACTTCGATTGCTAATTTGCATTCTCAATAATTTCATTCTCAGTAATTTGCATTTGTGTCCCTCAATAATATTAGTGAATCATGCAACTTATTTTAATTTAATTTAGTTTTACGGTTGTTTCGCCCAACATAATCAATTTTTCATGTACTAATATCGTTGTATATTTTGTTCTTAGTTCTTCACTGGTAAACTTATTAACACGGGACGCGGCTTGTGACATCTGTTACTGATGTCTGGTGACATAACTGTCATAGACTAGCAAGCTGACATATGATATGACAGATTTTTTCACGTTGTCTGATAATACAATAGTGATTATTACATTTGAAATACTTCAATAAATATTCGTTAAAATGAGTGAATCAGAAAAAGCAGTGAAGAAACCTATGACAGAGGAAGAAAGACTTGAATTGTGTCAGAAGTTGGATCAGGAATTAGACGATTTTATCAACAGCTTAGAGCGTAAAAGATATACAGAAGGATGGCCAGAAGACAGATGGGAGGTAGGCTATATTACATTCTACTTTCTTCTACAAGTGAGAGAAGTGGTATAATTTCAGAATTTATCAATTATATTTTTCTTGTAAGGAAATATGTAATTCCACTGTATAATTTAAATATTATATTGCAAATTATTTTTCATTTTAATCGCTAATCAGCTAGTTACCTAGTTCAGTGACCATTGGATGTACACGCCAGTCTAATATTGTCACAATATAGATTATATTTTTATATATTTTTTGTGCTGTCTAAATTGTAGTTGGTATAATATTTATTACTATAGATACAAAAACACATCAGGCCCCTTATGGGGCAAGTATAGAACAATAAGTGTCATATATCTATATTTATATAGATCTCATGTGTTTTTTACTACTCCTCTTGATTTTATTATAACTCAATTTTAAAATATGTTTTCTGATATACAATATCAGGAGGAAATGGACAAACACCCATTCTTCATGAAGACCCTACCAGAAGGAGATAATACATCTCCATTAGCGGAAGGTCTGGCCATGCTCAAATATGACCCAACTGAGAACACACCATTAGAACTGGCCACAAACTATAAGGAAGATGGAAATTTCAATTTCAAGCATAAAAACTATAGATTAGCTATTTTAGGGTAAGTTATGATATTAACATTGATTTATATAATTTTCTTTTTAACATATATGTTTATAATTGTTAAAATACTTGGAAAATATATTAAAGCTTAGGTTCTAAAACTTAATGAATTTACGTCTTACGTTTTTTTCTGAGTTGCATAGGCCACATTGTCTCAATGAGGGTTGATTATGATCAAATAAAAACCAGATGCTATCACAAAGTAAGTCATAGCATTATTGATTCTAATAATAATTGATATTTCATTTTGCTTCTATTTTATGAATGTATTATCCATATTCGTGGGAATGTACTACATTCCTCTGCCTACTCCTTTGGGGATTATAGGAGTGATGCTGTTTTTTTTATTTTTATTATCCATATTAAGGATATTTTAGGCCAACAGCAATATTTTTTCTTACCTTTAACAAATATGGATGTGGTTATAAAAGAGCTAACATATTTCAACAAAAATCTGTAAATGAATTAGTATTTTCAATTTATAGATACACAGAAGGAATCAAAATGAAATGTAATGATGCAGAAATCAATGCAAGTTTATACAACAACAGAGCAGCTTGCCATTGGTATTTAAAGAACTACCGGACAGCATTGTTTGACAGTGAGAGAGCACTGTCTTTCAATCCCAACCACCCAAAAGCTAGACTGCGAGCTGCCAAATGTGCATTTGAAATAGCCAAGTATGATACATGCATTGAACACTGTCAAAAACTTCTCATTGCACAGCCCAAAGATAAAGATGTTATTGACCTTCTAAATACTGCCAAGAGAAAAAGAATGATACAGGAAAGGGACCAGAGAAAGAAGGAAAGAGCAGATGCGAATAGGAATGAACAGAGAGAAGGTGTAATCAAAGCTATAATAGAGAGAGGAATTAAAATATCAAAATGTGAGGATGAAGATGACATTGATCTGAGCAAGTTAGAGCCCATTTTACCTGGTGCAGAGGACGCAATAGTTTATATAGACAATGGTGTATTAAAATGGCCTGTTTTGTTATTATATCCAGAGTATCAAATGACCGATTTTGTGAGGGCTTGTCCTGAAAATGTCCCATTGCTGAACCAATTGGAACAGCTGTTTCCGGTGCCATGGGATGAGAATAACAAATACAGTTCTGGTACAGTTAATGTATATTTTGAGGGTTATGATAAAATGCCTCATGTTGTAGAGCCATCGAGAAAACTTGGTGATCTTTTAGTTACAAAGTATTTTGAGTTAAAAGCAGGCACTCCAGCATTTTTCATTTTGCCCAGAGGTAGTAATATAGAGAGGAGATTCTTGGAGAGCTATATATGAATAAGTGGTAGGTTATTCATTTTGAAAAAAAATAATGAAGATGTACATACATAGATTAAGATTTTAAAAATTATGCTGAAAGATGTCTGAAGATATTGTACGATACATGTCAACAAATTAATAAAAAATTAAAATGTGACAAAAATTTTATTTCTGAAATAAAACACTTGCATCCAATATATATTCAAATTTATTTTATTAATATTTGTACATCATATATTGGTCCTTACTTGTAAACAATATATAATAACTGTTTAATGTTTTGAATCACACCATTTTAACTCAAGTGATATATAAAAGAAAGATGCAAAACCTTGTGGTTTACTAATGAATGTTAATCTACATTATCATTATCGTCTTCAGACACGTCGTAATTCTGATGTGGGTAGAAGGGTCCGGGTGGTTCGAAGCTGCCTTTTTCATCCGTTATAGAAGAGTAAGGATGATGGGGCAGTGATCCCATCCATTGCGGGTACCAATAGAGACCCTGTAGGCAAAATAAATAAAATGTTAAGGGTATTAAGCGAAATAATGGCAACATTCCTCTTTACTACTTTCAGAATGGTATTGTAATTTTGTTGTATCATTTCTAACAGAAAAAAAATTGTGTTAGAAAAAAAAAATGCTTTGTTACTTAATAATTTAAAAAATAGATGAAGTATGTAGAATATGAGGTGGCGGTGGAATATGTGAAAACAGAACTGTCAACATTTTTTTTTGTAGAATGTCAAATCTTACTTTGTTCCCGCCAGCGGCGTTACACGTGAACCGGTCGTCGTGAAGTTCTACCGGGTCTAAGTAACTCTTGCCGGCGATGGAGCCGTAGTTCGGCGGGTACATGAACAGACAGCCGTCCAACATGTCTGTAATATTAACTTATACAGTTGCAGCGGCTACACATAATACTTGGTTTCCATGTACATAACTATTTACCATAGATAGTTAATGTTTTTAAAATTTAACTTACATGGTACAGTTATATTGTCTTCTTCGTCGGGCTTAGGTGTTGGCTCAATGTATGGCGGTACAGCATCAATTCCAGTGCCAGGATCTCCCGGTATTAAGAACGGACCTACGAAACAATATTTTGTACTACATAAATGTCGACAACAATTTGTTTGAATATTGACTGTATATGTGATGAAGTATGTCTTATCTTTGAAAAAATTGTGAAGGATCATATAAATTTTATGTTATTAATTAATGATATCTTAATGTGATAACAAAGATTTAAAAAATAATAAAACAAAGATTTAAAAAATGAGAATACAGTGAATGTAGCTCGTTATAATAATTAACCATAATATTTCGAGTATAGTAACATTTTCTAGAGTTTCTTTCACTGTTCTATAAGGAGTATCAAGTCTGCCAACTCGCACTAAACCAGCGATGTAAACTATGGTCTTAAGATTCCTTATTTTAAAAGGAGGCCCGTCTAAAACCACGCGATGATAAAAACTGTTTATGATTATGATAAGGTAGCAAACACTGTTTGTAACTGAGATATTTTACGCAAAAGCTACATAATAATATATGTAATAATGCTATCCTCTGCTAGTATATTTCTTCTGTACTTTCTCCCCCCTCTCTCTTTCCATAAACTAGTCATGTAGCGATAGATACATAGATTAAAAAACCAACCTCCATAATGATTAGTGTAGTTCCACTCGCAGACGTGATGGGCGCAAACCAGAGGCGTATTGTTCTCCTTTGTGTAGTAGGTGTTTCCGTTTGGTATCGTCTTTATCAGAAAAAATAATGCTTGTGTAAGTAAAATTTCACGAAATGCATTTCGGTCATTAGTCAGTATGATAATTTATGAGACATTTTTGTAAATGCTCTTTTGAATTTTTTAAGATCACATCTATTGCGTTAAACCCATTTGTATGTTATTGCAGGGAAATTGTTTCTCCCCTGTTTGAGTGATAAAGCAAGTTATTGTGCTATTTAGGTGCTTTATTGCAGATTCGTAGAATAAATTTTGAGCGACCGAATATTTCGTCAGAAACACCATTCGACTGCATTTCCAACCGCAACGTTGTGACTGAATTTACGTAAGAAAAGGAGAGTGTACTTGATAAAAAAAAATGTTAGTATAAATATATTACTTACCAAAAGAAAGTCATGATGTCGATATCGAAGCCCCTGTATGTTAAAGTCCAATATGAAAGATCCCGAGGAGATGATACAAGAAACGGCGGTGAGTGGGGGTAGTTTGTACATGACTAGGCCGCATTTTACTATTGCCTTCGGTAACGTAGAGACGTCTCTCTCTCGTTGGAGCATCTTTTTAAAAGGGAACCTCGGGAATAGAAGGAACAATGAGCTTATAGCCGAGGTATATTGAGCCAATACGAATTATAATTAATCCATAATTACTCCCGATCGTTTAAAATAGAGACTACGTATAGTGAAATGACGGAAAATGTAATATGTAATTTTTAGAGCTTTTTGATTTAAAATTTTTTTTGCAAATAAAAATTCATTTACCAATTAAGATCGCTGAGTTTCTTATAAAATAAGTAATAACTACGTTGTTATTGTTATTTGTTGGCTTACCTAAATATGCAAACACCGAAGTGACATTCCAATCCATGCATATAATTGTCCATTGGAAACGAAATACTAGGATCGTCCATCAGGTAGTATTTTTGTTCATCGTGGTAGTGTAGAAATCCTAGGAAGACGAAGGACCTGTCCTTGCAGTAAGGGGCGAGACCCCGGCCCATGTAGTAGATGTCGCTGTACAGCTCGGAGAAGAAGAGATAGACGTTTTTTCCGCAGTAAAATTCTAGAAGTTTCAAAATTACTACTCAGATTCATATTTATAAGTAGTAATAGCAGAATATGACTAAATATTTATTATCATTTTTATGGTCATAAAATGCTTTTGTAGAATACTTGAGACTTTTATGCACATATTCGTGTGTACTTACTTCATATGCTTTAGTGGTGTTTTACTTAGCGGTTCCATTGATATAACTTTAATACATTTAATACACTTAAATATTTTGAAATCCTTTTAGCGTTTTTTCTGTCTGTTGCCCATGGATATTCACAAGTTATCACTGATGTGATAAATGTAATGAGCCAAGACTCATATCATCATGAATATCATCACGAATAAAGTGTCATGACACTGTTTAATTTATCACGACGCCTGAGGTGTAAATAATGCTGTGGGTCGAAACTGTTACAACAATGTTAGCAATTTAGCTCATAGTTGATAGAAACATACCTTGGCTAACATAAAACTCCATGGGAACAGGACCACCGGTGTACGTGGCTTTTCTTTCTGCAGCAATCGAATTGTGATTCTCGTACATGGTCAACATGTTGTCGAGTACATCATCTAGGGTGATCAGAAGTACCTTCGACAGACAGGTTTTTGAATTACGTGTATAATGTTTTTAATTAACACATATTTTAAAACGTAACATTGCGTCTGTAATCCCCGAAGAAGCAGGCAGAGGAGTGTAGTACACTTCTACGTTCCACCTGTTACGTTTACGTCCCATGGAAAAGGTGGTAAGCCGATGGCCATACACTAGACCTGGAGTACTGTACAGTAACCTCAGTTTACAAACCACCTGGCGTCCCCTTCCAGTTCTACCCCTCAGTCAACTTCAACGACCAAGCCGCTAAAGTTGTAATCGGCGATTTCAACAGCCACAGCACCAACTGGGGCTACAAC
>DWME01009402.1:0-10951 GCA_018244795.1 Parelbella ahira ahira | reverse complement strand
CTTGACTGCAGAGATCCAATAATGGCAGATAGTAGAGTTATGACATTGAAACCGACTAGTGACAAATCTAGAAAAGCTTAGATATTTAACACTCGCTGTTCTCTGCCTGCTTCGCATATAATCTGGCGTGATGGAGTTTAAAATAAAATAACAACTCTACTTGAGTGTTAAGATAATTTGTGCACATTTACATAACAGTCATATTTTCCTTATGCAGGTGCTTGTTTCATATACAGATCACCTGCTACGTCGTGGTAAACCGGCATAAAGTCGAATGTTAATTTAATTACCGAGGTTTTTCCGCTTTATAAGTATATTCATCATATGTAGATGTAACTTTATATTAACAAAATATTAATTAACAAGTTTACCTTTGACAACTGGGATAAATATCCTTATTATTTCTTATTAAGATGTGAGTTGATTAAAAATTACTTTCACAATACATATATCACTGTTATCGGCCTTTTCTATCGTCCCGCTGTTGGATAAAAATGCTCTTCCGCTCTCGGAATAAAAATGGTTGAAGCCATAGTTTACTAAGCTGTCCAATCGTGGATTGGCGGACTTCTCAAGTCACGAGAATATCTCACGATGTTTTCTTTTGCCATAATGTAGAGATTATAGATGCTTAATCGTAAAACTCCAAATAACTTAGTGAATTGTATTTGCTAGTACTTAAATCCTAGAACTCAGGAACCATAAAATCTGAACCTTTAAGCTTTCACCATCCATATTCAAGAAAAAATATTGATACAATACAAAAGTTCTAAAAAATATAGATTACCAATGGTCGTATGAATAATTCTGCCCGTTTTTATAGAGTGCCAGCCTCTCTTGACGCAGACGTCGCACACCCAGCCAAATATGAAGGAGCTAATCCACATGGCGAGGTACGGTATCGCCGTCAGCGTGCCAGTGGTCGCGATATTGAATTTGAGCACATCTGTCATGTACTTCGGCAGGTCAGTCACCATGGTATAGTAGCCCCAATCATGGCCCACCTGTAAAAATAATATAATTTACATAATATGAAAGATTGCTGTATATGAAATATAGGAGTCTTACAAAATATATTCCCTATCTATTGACTACTTCATTGGTGGAGTTGTAACAACCGATCTTGTATTTATTCCTTTCTTAGTATTGTGTATACATAAAAAAGTATTATTAATACAAATGTATTATTAATACATAAATAATTTAATTAAGGTTTAAATTATTCTTTAATAAAGAGAATAGATCAATACTGTGATAATTGAATTTAAAAGCGTTCTATGTACTACCGTACACAGGTAGGTATACAATAATTGCAAATAGTATGTGAAATACAAATATATTGATAGAGTAATGTAATGTGGAACTTACAGCAGCGAATAGTAGAGCCCAAACAGGAACACATCTGACAATAGCTTTCCATGGCACCGGATCCCTGACGCTCTGGATGTCCGCGCTCGTCACCGTCTCGTTCAGGTACTTCAGCTCCTCATCCGATATGTACGGATGTGTGTTCGGCGTACTGTAGCAGAGAATACTCTGGAGAAACATCTCAGTGTTAGTATTGGAGAAAATAATAATCTATACATATATATGTATGTATATCATAGTAATTTGTAGTTTGAAAAATTGACAAAGAATGTAAACCTTGTAACTAAAGAAATATTTAATTTTTTAACCACAAGTCGAGTTTTAGGTTTTGACATACTTAGTCGAATTAAGTATTTGAGAACTGTATTATTTTAAATTATCATATCATCATCATCATAATCAACCTGCCTCAGTCTACTGTTGAAATTACTCGTAGGTCTCCCCTAAAAGAATGTTTGCCCATATCAGCCTGAGCATGCAGATTTAATCGCCATAATACATTATTAAATCAAATACAGGTTCAACGTAGGCTAGTTAATAAGACAATTATTGTAAAATCGAACTCACCCAGACCAAGAACCATAAGATTCCGAAACCACCGAAGAAGTAGAACACATTCGCCCAGTCACCGTCGCCAGCCATCAAGAAACCGGACATGAAGGAGCCGAATATATTGCCGATCTGTGCCCCGCCGAAGACCAGCGCACCTTGACGAGACCTCTCGTGAGGTGGGACCCAACGAGCTAGGACAATCATGAGCGCTGGCATTGTTGGTCCCTGAAACGCCACAGGAGCTGTTTTAACTTTTATTTTGGAGATTTTAGTAATGGCTGTTGTTAATATAATCGACAATTTGCTTTCTTAATACTTCTGTATGATAAAGTACGTTCTTATATAATATTCTCATATTACTGCTTTTAAAGGCAACATATCGGAGTTAGTGGAACGGAAATATGTAGTAACTTTTGCTGCAAAATATTAAAACTTTGCCAGTAAATCTTATAACTATTAACTGCATTTTAGGTAACAGATGCAGTTGGAAACTGTAATACTTCACTGATTTATTGACTTTAGGTTAAAGCAACAATTAGGAGTTATTTTAAAATCATATTTGCAAGGATCTATAATTAGATATTAGTATTTGCCATGTTATAATGACAGAAACCAAAACTAATAGCTATTTACTATGATAGAAACCAAAACTAATAGCCCATTACAGGTGATATAATCTAAATTAATCTTTTAAGGTTAGTAAATATTTACGACAAGAACCGTTACACGGCCGGTAGTGAAACGCTTAAATAGAAATAAACTTTGACACCTAATAACTATTTTATTTATTATTTACAGTGTTACAATACTTCAATCAGTGTTTTCTTATTCTTACTTTTGCGATTATGCTGCCATTAAACTGAACATAGGGCTTTCCCAGAAAAAAATATATTTTACGTCATTTTATTTGACGTGTGATGTTGATTTCAAGTAAAAAAACACACCACAGATAGGTACATATATACTCACCTCTCCCATACCTTGCAGCACTCTCAAAATGAACAACCAGGTAGCGCCTCCAGCCTTGACTACGATGGGGGTCATTAACGTAAATATCGCAGTACTCAAAAGTCCAATACCCAATGTCCATTTGCCTCCATATTTCTCAGCTAAGTATCCACCGGGGACATGGGTTATGGCGTATCCATAGTAGAAACCACTCAAGATGAGACCCTGTGTTGACTCGGACCAGTCGAAGATCGCATACTGAAATGAACAGTAATATTATGATATTAGAATACAAATTCCATTGAGAAATAAAATATTTTAAGTGTTAAAAAAGCTCTATACCCATTCGCGCGTTAAAGTTTTTACGTCTGCACTTATTATTTATCACTTAGATATACAAAGTAGCATTATGAATTGCGCTTATCAATTATTTAACAAAAACTGCACAGGTTTCTTTTTGTAGGAATAACGTAACATCACGCCTGTAATCCTCGAAGGGGTAGGCAGACGAGTGTAGTACACTCCCTCGTTTCACCAGTTACGTTTTGAGTCACATGGAATAGTTGCTGAGCCTATATACCCAATTATTGGAGGAATAACAAAAGCAAAAGTAATCAATAACAATTTCGGGTGGGCTTTCTGAAAAGAGTCATATACGAGTAACTATTATTCATAATCATGCAACACAGTGATGAAATGTTTTTTGCGATACGTTTAAGTACATTAACACATGACAATGACCTGGCTGATATTTTTTACATCTTTAAACCTCCGTTGACGCTCGTTTTAAACAGATATTTAGTCAATCGTTACTGGATAGGTATAAATGTATAAGAGAAGAGAAGAAAACTTATTAATGTAGCAGAAGCATGATCGGTCTGTAAGGTTGGCAACATTCAAAATTTCGTGCTCTCTGTCTACTCAGTATAGGATGTAGTATAATGATATGATAATAATAAGCACATAATATCAAAAAACAACTTACCGGCTTCAAACTGATAGTCCCGTTAGCGATGAGCTCGCTCTCGTCGGGACAGGCATCAGGGTCGTAATGGGCCTCCTCGCTCTTGGTGTTGTTGACCATCTGTGTGACGGCCAGGTTGAGGCACACGCGCATGGTATACGCGTTGCACACGGCCAGCAGGCCCATGATCCCGAGCACATACCGCTGGGGAATTAGGAACACTGAGCGGAGAAAACGATCTCATCAATACATTGCTATATCTACAACTGAAAGTGAGATACAAGCTATGGTTGGGAATATAGTAGGTTGTGAAGAAGACAATATCTTCAATACTGGTCTAGTTCTACCGTTAGAGGTGAGGTACTTGCAATAGCTGGGAATATACATACGAGAATATAGATTTGGCGGAAAAATGTCTCTGGATACAAACTATTTAAACTGTTAGAAGTAAAATACAAGCTGTGCGTGATATATAGATAATAGTAAAATTAATATACTTGGATTTCGAGACAATAGTATTCAATAAGGCTCTCAAAATTAAACTAATATTAATTGATTAAAACCTAATTATTTTCGCAAACTGGTGAAACGTGGGAGTGTACTACACTCCTCTGCCTATCCCTTCGAGGATTACAGGCGTGATGTTACGTTTTTTTCATTATTTTACGTAAATTGTAGTCATCACCATCATTGTCACGTTTCATCGTTCCAACATTCGACACTGGTCTCCTCAAACAATGAGACGGATTAAGAGCATAGACTACGCCGGCCAAGTGCACTTTGGATAGTAAAAATTATTTAAACTCAACTCGTGCCTACTAACGACATAACATACTCAAGACAATGAGAGTACAGATTTCTATAGTGTTCTTCTATTTTCTAAAGAACTTTAACGTGTAATTCTGAAGAACTATAACGTTTAATTCTGAACAGCTATAACGTTTAATTCTAAAGAACTATAATGTTTAATTATGAAAGGCCTTTACGTTTAATCCTGAAGAACTATAAGGTTTAATTAGCGGCTGTAATAATATAATAATTAATGGTGAGTAATGCTTTATAACATTAAAGATTTTTTCATTTAAAAATGTAAAAACCTAAAACTAAAAACTACTTAGCTATTTAAGTGCGATAACTATTAAAAAAGTGCGAGACTACAGGTCTGAACTGGAAGCTTCATTAATTTTGAACTTTGTTTAAAATTCTGCAGTAGAAGGATACTGCAGGGTAAAAGTTTTTCTCGACGTTATTTTAGAACGAAAGCTAAAATTTGTCCTTTGTGAAAAGGACTTATCAGGAAGATTGGTTTTCAACGGGGTTTTAAAATTATTTGATCACCATCATCATCA
Organism: Parelbella ahira ahira; assembly: GCA_018244795.1. Lineage (NCBI taxonomy): Eukaryota > Metazoa > Arthropoda > Insecta > Lepidoptera > Hesperiidae > Parelbella > Parelbella ahira. The sequence continues at coordinate 5,770 of DWME01009402.1, read as the reverse complement.
CCATCAATCCTTTTGTCGTTCCACTTTTATGTACGAATCGGCCAAAAACGGTTTTCCTTTTTTTACTTTTTACTATCTATTTCAACATTTTTATAATCATTTTATTACCTTCTATTTCTACATTGCACACCCGTATATTACCATACATTATGAAAGTAGAGTTTTTGGTCTAGTGCCTAACAAGGGAAGCGATAAAACCGTGACTATTTGAACCTAGCGGCCCAGTACTTGCGCTGCTATATTGCAATTAGAATGCAAACACGATGTAGATGTAAGGTATTTCGATTTAGTTAACTCTAACCCATTTACCATATTCGAGTGCATGGGTGTAGACCGTCAAGGATAGGCAATTGAGAAAGGCAAAAATAGAAGTCAAATCTTTACATATTATAGATAAATTTAATATATAACTTTAAGCTTGAAAACGGAGAACTCTACTTGGAAAATTTCCAAAATAAACAAGCAAACACTGAAAAATGGAAAAAACAATTTTTAATGGAGTTTTGAGTTTCGTTGTATTAAATATTTTTATTAAACGTCATTATTATTATTAAATATTATTAAAAATCACTTCACGTCCTAGAAAGACTGACTCACAAGATATCATTATCTTCTAAGGATTGTTATCTTTATGAAACAAAACTTGTTACAGACCTTCTAGTTATTATTAGAGCTACACTTTTAACTATGACGATATAATGGAATGTAGACCTGGGACGTTATAAGCGCTCGCAGTTAATTAACTACTCTATTTTGCAATAATAATAAGACCTAAAATCGCAACTATTGTTTTAATAGACCGTGTACTGTGTATTTAATTAATTAAACAATATCATTTCACAAAGATATTACCAACATTGAACTAACAACCGTTTAGGATCGGAGTTCAATCGGTAAACTAAGTTTCCATTTGAAATGAAATATTTATGTGCTCTGACCGTATTTATGAAATTGAGGAGTGGCTTCAACGACGTGTACCTATGTACATATTATGAACACAAAGACATGTTTTACTGTTTGTATATTCTACTTTTTAGAGATCGATATTTCTGTTGGCTTACCTACCAGTTGCTCGGTAAATTTGAGTGTAAACTTTTATGTGAAACGAGTATTTTTTTTTTGTTTTCAACCAAACTCAATCTTTTAAAGTTGATTGTTATAATAAACTGTTGTCGTTTTTCACGAAGGTATCTTTGACGGTGTGCAATCGTAGCTTCACGCCTGTAATCCCCGGGCTAGGTAGAGGAGTGTAGTACACTCCCACGATTCACCGGCTACGTTTACGTCCCATGGAATAGATGGTGAGCCTATTGACGGTGTGCAATATACTTATTCATGTTCGTTGTACTTACATTTTGATATGCGCCGTCGCCATCTTGGTATCATTTCAACGTATACGATAAACAGGAACGACACTAATGTAACTCCAGACCTGAAAAAAGTTTTTTTCATCAATGACAAAAATAGCATTACAAGCATTTATTTTAGATATAACATGTGTAATGGAGTTATAAGCAATCTCGTAAACACAACACAGGCTTTTTCTAGTTCGGGATCAGATGCCCGTGTGTGGATAAGTCCCAGGATATTTCTATATTTAATTAAAGACTTGTAGTCTTTACTAGACGCCATTTATTTTAGCCAGAGTTAGCTTTCTAAGCTAAGAAAGCTTAGAGCCATTTTTTGTCTTTATCTGATTTATTATTTATTGTCCAAAATTTCGCTTGCGCTGATATCTAAATATAGGTAGGTACTTATTCTATATAAAGTTTCATTATTTCAATAGTTCAGTTACAAAAATCATTGCAATTAGCTTTTTACGCGTTCCCGTTGTATGTGCCGTTTGGACATAAAATTTGAATAAGATCGATGGGGCCATATTATGTTGAATTTGAATACATCAGAAGGCTTGCGTTTTTCCCGCGTAAAAACTCTCCTACATCATTATCAGGCCTACAAACTGTCTGTATGCAAAAAATGACGTCCGGCCCGTCCTTGCTGTTCGAAAGAAGGACAAAGTAACAAGTAAGTACATTTTCATATTTACGATATCGGTAAACGTTAAACGTAACTTCACGCCTGTAATCCCGGAAGGGGTAGGCAGAGGAGTGTAGTACACTCGCACGTTTCACCCGTTATGTTTAAGTCCCATGGAATAGGTGATGAGCTTATTTTCATACATCGGGAACAGATCCAGAATCCGAGTCACTACTAGAAATTCTAAATTAGAAAATTTCAATAGTACCTAACCCGAGATTTGAACCCAGGACCTCCCAATCGGCAGTCGCTTACCACTACTCGATCAACGAGGCAGTCTAATAATGCGAGAATACGAAAAACGTATGTACACATTTGTATTGGACGGTTTCCAAAGTCCTCCGTAAATACTTTTATCGTTCAACAAACCCTTAGCAAGAATGTGTCTCCTTCAATATGTGAGTCAAGTATGCAGTCTTCCAAGATTTATCGAAACACTAACTGCAATCTTGATAAAAGTACGTTAACTCAAAATTCTAAGAACCACTTTCACTTACTTTTATTCTTATAAGGGATTGGCAGACATTTTTATTTTATTTTAGTTTATAAAGTTCTTTAATTAGTAATGCAGTCTGCCAAGCCGCACGTAGCCAGCGTGGCAGACTATGGTCTTGTCCCTTCTCTAACTAACAAGAGACACGGTCAAAAAATTGAATAATATGGATTGACGATGAAGATGATCTAGGTGATGGTGATTCATGGATAAGAAAGTATAGGATTAACTACACATATATTAACAATATGTACAGTTGTTCACTAGGAAAAGCTTAGAAATCGTCTATAAATAACATTTTTTTTAAATATAGACTTCATTATTATGAAGGTACATGATTAGCTACACTTGTTAATAATTTTTTTTAAAACTAAAAAGTCTATGCAAGTCAATTGAACAAACAATATATATAGAATAAAAGCAAATTCAAAAATGGAACATACTGTCACAAAATGTGGGTAGGTTTGCATCATGAACATTTTTTATCATTTCTGAGATCTGTCTTATACCCGTATGTACTGGCTGCGATACAACACACAACTTCGATTTTATCTTGTTTTTACAAAAAAAAACTTAATAATATTCTGACAAAAACGGTACAACGTTTCTGGTTTCGAAAAAAATATAAATACCTACCTTCTGTACCGTATGTATGTATATTTAAGGAATGTTTATTTAAAAAGACGTGCTATTCTAATAATTTATTTATTTATACTCTTAAGACGGCTTTAAATAAATAAAATATACATAAATATTCTTTCTATAAAACTGTTACAAAACAAAATACAAACCTAACATCACGCCTTTAATCCCCGAAGAGGTAGGCAGAGGAGTGTAACACGCTCCCACCTTTCACCAGTTACGTTTAAGTCCCATGAAATAGGTCAATTAGCAAATGCCAATTGGCATTAAGTCGTCCTTGGTTAATAACAGTAAAGAATAAATAAATAAACAAAAAGGATTTTGTTGTAAAAATGCGACCAGTTTGTAACTAAATATGACGTAATGCGCCACTTAGACAATACTTTAAACTTTAAATGTATTTAATGCATACGTCAGCAATAATACTTGACATAAATTACATACATATGTATGTATATTTTTACATAAAATGGACATAAATATCTATTGACGTCTAACATAATCTACGAATAGTAAAGTACACATACCTACTACTCTGACATACCCGTTGTAGCTTAATTTGGCATGCATTTAGTACTCACATGTACGCTTAACAGCGCACTAAGATGGAAAATTGTGACACTGGGCTTGACGTCCCACAAATTGTATATTCCAATGTCATAACCGGTTTTCATCGGGGGACGGCAATATATTCAATGCCGACCTGACATTTTGCGGAAACACCGCACGATCTAGGAGATTCGTGTGCCCGTCGAAAGATAGATCAAAATTGCTTACTATTTTCACTAGCAACTTACATATAAACATTTTCCAGACGCTTGTCTACAATTGATTAGAAATTTCTAGCGTTATTGATTTAAAGTGTTTATAAAAGTATTTATAAAAACTAGTATCGAAGGAGTCTTATCTTAACACTAACATGAATCAAGAAATCTTCTCCGTTCACAAAATTTACAAAACCTTATCTTAACTGATTGGGTGTTGTCATATCGGACTAAATAATAACATACTTATTCCTCACGACTACCTCTTATCATTATTCTAAATGACGACAGCATATGTGGTAAAGCAACTTGGCAGGTGATAGGACATATTATATGCATAGGTACGGTTCGTCTGGAGAAGTACCAATGCTACATTAACATCCGCGAAGCATTTTTATTATTATAAATCGCAATTCGGAAGGATATACTTTGTCCACATGTATAGTAGCAGCAACTATTTCAGTCCTCAATCACAGCAACGCGTGTAAACAACTTCAAATAAGACTGATATTAAATGTACTCATATTAACATGTACTGACCAGGTTAATGACACTAGTAGAAAATATTCCCACTTGATGTTCTGCCTAACAATTGTATTAACAACTATTACTAATTAGTTTAACTGATACTAACAGACACATTCCAACTACTGTTCGATGTCGAATTCATGTAGGTATGACTTTAGACATTATTGACCACTTGAAACAGTTGCTTGCTCGTTTGCTCTTCACTAAAAAATTACTGTCCTAATAACCAAATTACACAAACCGAAATATCTATTGTATAATAGAAAATGCAATTTCGATGAGACTAATCCTTCCTTTCACCGTCCACGCACAGGCCGAGACCTTGTCTCCATAATTATTACCTGAAGTACGTTCCAAGTAATATGACTATTGTGACCTCAACGCCATAGTTTCACTCTACGGCAAGTGTTATGACGTATCTGGTTATTTGGTTTAGTTCTATTCAAAGACCGAATGTAAGAATGTAATAATAAAACTGAAATGAAATGTGATATTTCATAGTAATTAGTAACAAATTCTTATTTATCTTCATACCATAAAACATTCTGTTGTAAGTGTAGCATTCCGTATAATATGTACCATAGCAATGTATTGAAGTTGTACTGTTTCATATTTATGATATTTTTATACGATAAATTGAGTTATTAATAATGTTGCAAATAGAGTTACTTCTAGACATTGGAATACTAACCAAAATCCGCGATTTATTTCATTCAACGAAATCGCTTCACCACCTTTGATAAGTAAATGTTACAGACAGACGGATGCTTTCGAATATATGTATAACACTAATGAGCATTATAAATCGAATAGTGTCTGAGTAGATCGAAAATGTAGGTCTCCTTGAAACACCTTGGAATTACAATGACGTGCATAAGTGACGTAAATAGATAAAATCATTGGTAGATATTATCAAATTTATATTAGGTAAGACATGCGGTAATTAAATCTATTTCATTCTATGACAATATCTTCAATCTCATAATGTATACTGTAAATAAGATTTAATAAACTTGATAGAACCCTCTTTTGATTTGAACATATTTTTTAAAACATTCCCCTCATAATGGTCTGTTTTGTGTTGACTTTTTAATTCTCATATTAAATAACAATATATAAATCAAACTTTTATTTACTAAGCAATAATTGATAAGACCATATCAAATTTTTATACTGAATACTAGTGAAGTAAGTCATGAGAGTTTCATCCATTTAGTCCATTTACGGAACCCCAAAAGAAGTTCAACGCCCTGTCACCTTCACATCAATGAACAGACATGTGTGTTTAACATACATACATGCACGT
>DWME01009401.1:0-10951 GCA_018244795.1 Parelbella ahira ahira | reverse complement strand
TTATTGTTATCGTTTTTAGTATTTAGTAAATGCGTCAGCTTTTATTATAATCAATCAATGTGTTGTTGCGTTATTTGAATACAATAGGTTATAATTTAATAATCTCATAAATGTTGGTGAGGGACTTTTCTTTTCAATGTTATGTAGGTTTCGGTTAATAGATTTTACAATTAAAAGTTTTATTTGATCTAAATAAAGAACTTAGAATTTATTTGGGCTATAATTGTTTTAACTAACTACATTGTAGATTGGTATCTAACATATTTTTTATTTGTCTTTCAATTATTGATTTCTTATTCTAGGGAAGAATATTATAAAATGTTATTTTATCTACTAAAACATGATGAAACTGATAATTACAGTGTATATCAATGCTATTTACCATCACAACAGGTAAATTCAGCTGAATTTTTATGTCACTTTGTTTCATATATTTTTACTTATAATTTCGAATTTCTGGAACCAATAATGACGGTCCATCTATATTTTCTTTACATAAAAGGCAAAAGTTTATTTAACTTAGTTATAATATCAATATTATGCCTTACTTAAGCTGTGTTGCCATAGAGAGAATATTTTACGTCGGTTAATTTAGGCAATAAAAGGAGTTTGAGTTCATAAGAGCGGGGCGAACAATTTGCAAAGTGTTTAGTTATTCCTAGCGATACGAAAGTTGAGGAGTTTGTGCTTTGGGAAGTTCCAGGGGCATTAGTGTTTTTTTCTTCACCTAAATTTGATGGTAAGCTCTTAATTCTAATTTACTATAATGTGTCCGTCCACTGCTATAAACAGGTCTCTCCAACAGTACGCTATAGAGCTCGTTCTTGAACTCTTCGCATCCAACCGCTGCCAGCCACTTTGCATATATCGTCACACTACATGGTTGGATGGCGTATTACGCTGTTTGCCGCGATTTAGTCCCCCTTTAATTACATAATTATGACCAAAAAAAATTACATAACGAAACAAATACTGGCATATAAACTACTAATCCAGTGATTAGACAGATGAAAAAAAATATTTTTCGTTATAATTAGTATTTCGGAAAACTCACTTGTTTTTCTGCCCGTACCGCGTAATGCTAGACTGTTGCGCGGGCGCCGCTCAGCCTGGCTGATTTACTGCACTCTTAATGAAACCTGTTATATAACTGGAATTATTTATTATTTAGTCCTACCAGCCACTGGAAATTGCGGCTACTGTATTAGATAATAATTAACTCTATATAGCTACTAGCTTCAACCCGAGCCTTTGCTCACGTGTTTCTTATAACAGCGTCATAAATAAATGAGAATTTTTGTTATGTGATAGAGAGAGGGTTAGAAACGTAACTTTCGGCTTATCTCATTTCAATTATATTGTGCCTCTATATTCAGAATAATACGTTTACATTTTCGGTTAGATATATTTAGACATTACTTTTTTAAAAGTATTAAAAATTAATCTGCTATTACTATAAGCTTACGTCTCTTGTTATTTCTTTGTATAACACCATAGTCCTTTGAAAAAAGACAACCGACAAGTAAACAAGAAACCTTTCGCATTTTGTAATATAGCTTAATATCTAATTCTTCAAGCTACTGGATATTGAGGCTACTGTGTTAGACGACAATTATGTTTATGTAAGTACCAGTAACACTCTCGCTGCGTTATTATAGTATTTTAAATCAGTTAGATATAAATATGATAATTGTAGAGTTCCTCCATCATTCATATGTTAATATTGATCGTTCATCAGTCCTTTTATAATATTTGACTGTTTTTTACTATTTAATGAAATCTTAACACTTATTCCATGGTAGAGCTATTAACATAAGTGGTGAAACGTGGGGATATATTGCTCTCTCCTGCCTATCCCTTTGGAAATGCTCCCGAAGGGGTAGGCAGAAAGGTGCAGTACATCACGCATGTTAGTACAGGCGTGATTTTACATTAATGAATAAAGTAGTGTTTTTTTATTAGTAACCCTGAAACACATCATCCTCTCTGACTATAATATCAAGGGTGACTATGAAGATATAATCTCACTCCACAGATGAACATGAAGACAATAAACAAACACTCATAATAAATAAAGGCTTCTCATTTTAAATTAACTAATGTTTCATTCATAGTGACTAGTTTTAAAATTAGTTTGACCGTATTATAGAAATACAAAATGATGTAACAAATAAGGGTGTACAAAGGTTTTACAATTTAAATGACTTTGTCATATTATATTTAATGAACAAACACTATCGCTTGTTTGTTTTATATTATTGCATCTAGTACTATATTGTATTCTAAAATTCTATTTTAACTTAAATATTTCACATACAAAGCGACAGAGAAACTAACGAAAATCCCTTTACTATATCCTTTAAATTGCTCACAAATGTCTTATGACCTCGAGTCAAGTGCTCGAACGCTTAGTATCAATATTTTAATCAATTATACATATATGAAATTTACATGCAATATAAAATTCCTGGCCGATGTATTCTAGGTTTCTCCACACGAAGGCTCTAAATTTCATTGAAAGAAATATTCTAGTGGTTACGGGAACGCGTACGCGCACGTTTTACTTGAACAACTTGTTTGTAAAGAGAAAACGTGCATGCATATATGAATAAAATCGAGCCAATAATCCACGTAGAGTCACATAGAGTTAAAACATTATTTTCGTTTTAAACTAAAATCCAGTGTAGCTATTTTATTTATGTATACTTAGCACTCGATGTTCTGACTCTATTCTGTAACGCACCTGACGTGCTGGTGTGATAATAATAATAATTCTAAAAGTCAACTAATGTTACACATCGTATCCCGAATTGATGGGGATATAATGTCCAAATACTGTCGTGTAAACTAGTCAATTACTAACAGATTTTAAGCTGTTCAATGCCCTTAAGCTTCCTTTTACTTTACATATAACTAATACAAACAAATTCAACACTTGGATTAGCAGTCTTGAACCTAGAATACCCGCAGACGAGCAAACGTTTCATGCAAATAAAACGTTTGCTCGTAATATATTCTCGTGATATGAAGCGTTTACTCGTATTATACTTTTTGTTATTCAAAAAACTTTAAAAGATAAAAAAAAAATTGTTATCTTTACAGTGTGCCAAGTTCCTTACTAACAGGCAGACAACACCGAGCTTTAAAAAGTACAAACCTGAAACGTTTCTCTACGTTCATATTTTTTATTGTTCTTTGTTAAACATGAATAAACATAGTAACAATTTATTACAACTCAATTCTGCTGCCCATGTGTGTATGCAAAACAGATATACTAAAATACTACGATGTAATAACAATGTCGTATTCATTTTTTCCAAGCGAGCGCTGAAATGAAGTTACATTGATGCCTAGCGTGGTATTCCACCATGTATGGGTGCAACAGTGACTTTCGATTGCAACGAACAGATGCATGTATGTATATTGCCGCCACACCCACCCATATTTAGTTGATAATAAATATTGTAAGCGACACTATGCATGCAACTTTATGAGACAGAAATAATGAAAAAACCGGACGTATTTTTTAGACTTTTTTTACTAAATTTTTGAAGAAACTGTAATATTGTGTTTCTAAGTTAGATTTCAGAAATTGTGCGACGTTTTTTTGGTAATATTTTTTTAAATGCTTCATATTATTTGTAAGCTTTAGTTAGCACAGTAAGAACACTAATTATAATAAAACAAGTTGTGATCCTTATTGATAATCAAACGCTTAATTGATTGATTGATTTACATAATTATATTTGCACAGTTGTAAAGTAAATTTATGTGGATTAGTTATTTTAGCTATCATAGTTAATCTTTATTCGATATTTGTTTATTTAATAAGTTATCTTAATAAATGTTTATTGTATATTTTAGCTTGCAGTGCGCTTTGACTTTGCTGTAAGCACTACAAGCATGTTGTACTTAAATAAATAAATAAATAGGATTTTAATCTCTTCTTAACTATTCATCGATCCATGATTGATGCAATCGAGATTAGATTTCTTGCAGAGAAAACAAGCCGTCAGTCATATTTTTATCACTTTTATAAAACTGTATAAGATTGCCTCGGAATATATGACATTTTTCGAAGAATATATTTCTCTCACAAAACAATTACGAGTACCCTCAGCCGTCGATGACACAACAAACAAAACAGTGGGTATATAATAATGTTATTAAAACAAAAAAGGTGTTCGTGTATAGATATTTTGTCGGCTCAACATTTTATGGCAGTCATTAAGAACACGTATCTAAGTAACTTAAGAAATCTATCGCTCGTATAGTTAAGGACCGTAATTAATTTTGTTTAAAATTCGACTTAAAAATTTAAGGCATTCGCGAGTTTCGATGGCTGAGTCGAGATTCAATATTTATATGGGACAGATACTACTCCCCACTACACACACTTGATTTTCACTTGAATGTGTGCGGTTTCAATTAATTATGCAGTAATCTTAGTCCTAGATAGTATGCGATTATTATAATACTTGAGTTACTTGATCGAGATGTCCTGAGTTCGATTCCCAGATCGAGAGCTATGGGTTTTTCTAACTTAGATTTTCTAGTAAACATTATTAGAATTTGCTCGGAGTCTAAATCTGTGCCCGGCGTAGAGCGTAAACATAACTGGTGAAACGTGGGAGTGCCCAATACTCCTCTGCAGACCACCGGGGATTACTGACCTAGACTTGATGTTACGTTCAATTTTTAATTTTTTGACTGTGGTAATAGCAACTCTATACCATTCACGTTGCTCCCCGTAAAACCGCCCAAATACCGAGCTGAGTGATCATTTTTTCAAGCGATCTCATCGCTGCCTGGTGTTTATTTACTGTACATTTCCACATCACTTTTTACTTTTATTAAAGGAGCAATTTATTAATGAAACAATTAATCAAGCTTATCGCATCGGCATCGCACAGACGGTTGAGACTCCTCTCCACGTACACCACGATTCTGAATGTACGATAAGAAAAAGTAACTAAACAATAAGATGAGTAGTGGTTCGAGATTACTTTGTTGTTGACAACAAATTGTGTTATGAACGAGGGTAGTTTGACTTTTTTTTTTATTCTAGACGAGTATGAACTTCATCGTTTTAACAGATGAATTGTAAAATTACTCTTGGGCCCAACCACCGCTGCACCTGTTCTTATATAGTTCATACAATGATAATGGTTATTAAAAGAATGTGTGTTTACAATTATGCTTTCGTGATGAACTGCATAAGTATGTGAGAGGCAACAATCTCAGCCCTTAGGTACGAGCAGCTCGTATAGCAGTCAGTCTTATATTTTCAACTTCAAATATAAAGAATACTGTACTATACTATTAGTAATAGGAGCATACTGGACAACTCCACACTGATAAGTTGATTTCTGAGATTTTATTCTGAATTGGTCTGAGTTTGTGCCTTGACTGCTTATTGACTTTAAATCAGGTCATTTTTTTAATGTGGAAGAAGCTCAGCAGATGTGCAAGGATAGAGGTATTTGGCAATCCGTGGTCTCTGTCTAACCCGCAAGGAACATGTTGTATGTATGTATGTATTTCGGTAATTAAAATCCTAAATTATTCAAATCAAAGTCAAAAATCATAAATAGAAATCAATTATATATACGAGTGGGATATCTTTAAAATAGTGTCTTTAGATCAACTTTTAGCTATTCTCGTATGTACTTGTCTTTACTTATCTTCAATATCGTTACCGTTATCAGTTGTAACACTTTATCGCCCACTTTTATTACTCAGTCTATTGAGTCGCAGTAGCTAATGAATGTAGAAAACACTTCGTGGTATTAAATAGTCATTGCTACTTACAACCTTTTTTCGTACATTAAACTGCGGATATACCCTAATATGCCTTACAAATCCGTTAGCAATCTTTACGGCTTAAGAAACGCTTCGTGTGTCCGCAGTTATTTCGATTTCGTTTCCCTTTCATTAATATGTAAAAGTTAGAATTTAGTACAAATAACGAGCATGACATCAGAGTTGGGCGGATTCGTGAAATAATAGACGAACAGTATGTAAATGTTGACTGAGATCTACATACATCGATCTTAGACGCTGTCTGATACTGGGATGTACACGAAGTTGAGTTTGTCCATTGGTACTGATGTACAATTACGATTTTGTCAATACACTACAATTTTGTATACACATTACAATTTTGCATAAATATTACAATTTTGTACATATCACAATTGTACATACCTACATTGCATACAATTGTAATTGTTGACATGCTTCTAAAATCTAAATGAAATGGTAAACTAAAATTATAATGATTATTCTGGTTAATTTAATGTTATTATTATTACGCGAAATGTTAATAGCTATAAAAAAAGCTATAAGAAGCTTAATCAGTACCTAGTACCAGTTTAAATTAAATGTTTAAATTCACGAGATGTGTAAGTTCTTATTATTTAAAATCACTACTGACATTGTATTTATAATACGAATTGGAATAGCGTTGCAGACGAACTCCAAACGTTTGGAGGAACCCACGCTCAGTACTGAAGTGTTTTAAGAAAGCATTTTGTTTATTTTCTATGTCGAAATAAAACTGAACTTAAAAATGGAAGAGAACATCATAAACGACAGCATTTTTACTTTCTGTACAACATAGTATAATTATGTGTCCATCCTAATAGATAATGACAATGGGTCTGAAACAATTATAATATGAATTATATATATTATATGGATTGCTTTTGCAATTTGCACTATGTTTTTCTTTCGTACAATGTGTGTCGAGCTCAATGGATAATAACATGGGGTCTGAATGTGGGAATGTCCGCGACGAGACCTTCTCAACTAGTTTGTACAACAGTTTTTGCTTCGACCTGCATCATTCCGGATTCCTTATTGTTATCTGCTCTTTAGTATCTTCAGAGGAATACTTCCTGTATCATCTTGTGTTATCCAATGAGTTCATCACATAAGTTTTGTTGTCCTATATTGCCACCAGAACTTTCTGACGGAAACATAAAGAAATCTTGAGAACGACAGACATACTTTGTATGTTTACTATTTTTACAGAACTTTCGTTAATAACTTCTATATACGAAGTATATGTATACGAAGAAGTATCGCTTGTGGTACATCAAAATTATGCACTTAATTTTATAAATGAATAACACTTAGGAACAAAAAAGAGCACAACTTAGAAACGCTTATGAAGCCAATTACAATAAATTTACCACAATAATACCTTGTGATTTTAATATGCGATAAAACTCTACATAAAATAAAATATTTAACAGGCAACTTAAATAAATTAGTTCCAATGCCGCAGTGAAGAAACTAATAAAAGCTTTTACTCATTAACGATGACAAACACGCGGATATAAAATCAAGTAATTATAAACCAGTTATCACAATAATCTGCATATACAATCTAAAGAGATTATTTATAATCCCTCTCCGAGGGGCTGCTATCTGCCGCGGTATCACTATCCTTCACGTTAGGTGACGCTTCCTGCGCTGTCCATACTAAGTAACATATACTACATATATTCCTATAATTACGTAACACACACATATACATACAAAAGTGGCTCATGTAAATTGACTCGATTATGTAACAGACATATATATGTGTGTAATACATATATCAAAGGGGCTCAAACAAAAAATTTAAACCAAAACACACACAACCGTAAATACATTTGACATGTTATCAGTAGAAATTAAACCCAGAGTTCATAAAATAGTTGAAACGACAGCGATGATACTATTACAATTTTATTGTTCTGCTAAGTCGTACAATGTTATAAATTATTAGATAATTGGTTTTATTTGAACCGTTGCTTGATAAGCATCGCGTTTATTTGATCAATTACTTAATATTTGTTACGCAGAACAATAAGTTCAACAACAGACTAATAAATCTATTTTCATCACCAATGACGGGCCATCTCAGTCCACTACTGGACATTTCGTCCATAATCCCCGCGCTGGAAATAGGAGTTGAGGATCGCAGACGACAATCTTCTCGCACCACCTGTGCTGCTACCTATCGGTGGCCAGAACGCATAGCAATGCCTAAGTAGACCGCACTATACCACAATCAGCCGATTGCTAGGACCACATTTGTTGCATAGCAGGTTGGATCACAGGTAGGAGAGATTGAACTCCTAATGCTCCTAATGATGGTGCTTGGATCTGCTTACACTCCAAAATGATGACTAAATCTCAGTCACAAGAGAGGCAATTTATGTCTAAATATAAATATTTTGTCACCTATATTAAACCAGACTTGTGTTTATTAAAAACGTAACCTGTGATCTTCAAAGGAAGAGGCAGAGGAGGATAATACATTCTCAAGTTTCATCAATTACGTTTAAGTCTCACAATGGATTAGGTGGAGCGTCTATTCCGATACACCAGGCACAGTTTCCGACTTCGAGTTACTGCTAGAAAATTTCTACTAGAAAAAGTAAGTTAGAAAAATCCAGTAGTATCTGAGCCGGGTTTGGATACCAGAACCTCTCGATCGGCAGTCGCACTTAAAACCACTCGACCAACGAGGCAGTCTTTATTATAATAAAATATATAGATACCTGCTCATATGTGTACTTGAGGAAATTGTACAGCTGACTAGAACAATTTTCTCAGGCCCAGCCACTCCCTCTATCGGTCGATCTAACAAGCATTTAAAAGGATATATCGTTCATACACGTCAGTAATTACTATAGCAATATTATCTCGCTTTCTACTCGAGTGAAACTTTCGTGCTTCGCCAACGCCTCGTCATAATTACGTGCATACTCATATTTATTTTTCGCAATAATTCAATTACCATTCGCAGTACTTAGCGATGTTATAGAAGATAAATAGTGCTTACGTGCTCCGTCCATTAATTCATATGATTGCGGATTAAATTAAATTTACATAGAACATCGTTATAATACGTTCGAAACATAATAAATAATGTACCGACACCGAATGTGTATTATGCAAGGAACTTTCCTTTTTTATGTAACAGATAATGCATTTGATGGTACTAGTTCTAAACGTTATCCTGTTCTGGGTTTGCTTGGATTATTACTTGGAATTTATTATTTAGCGATAAGGCCGCGCTATGTGAATTATTTAAAAACGTATTTTATATACATGTATATATTCGTATACTTACTTGTATAATAAAGAGTATGTATAACAGATTAATACTATTTTATGTCTGACTGCCTACCTCGCCCACGCTCACGCTTTTATAGTAGGTATTCAAAATTTAAATCGCAAACATCACGGACAATAAAGCGACGACTGAAAATTGGACTAATGGGTATTATATTCCGAGCCCTTATTTTTTTCCAACGGCCATTTATATTGTAAATTACAGTTTTTTTTCTGACAATGTTTTGGAGGCAATAAAGTCTATTAATATTATTATAAACATTTTAGTTCAATGGTTCGAATGTCATCACGTTGCACATATGAATATCTAAGGTAAGTCACTAAGTCCTACGAATTATTATACAAAGTAACGCATCTATAAGATTCTTCTAATGAGACGGGTACTAAGCGGTACTAACTACGCTCATACTAACTTATGCTAACGGACTTAATGCACCAGCAAATTTACTATCAATTAAAATCAATTAAGTTATAGTCTAGTTAAAAATTTATACTGAATGGATTAAATGTATAGTTCTTATCAAGGGCCATTGGAAATATTCTCTGGTTATTAGCCGTTATCTGTGACTGCAGTACTTTTTCTATTTTCTTCACATACAAGAAAATGTACGTCGCGCAAGAACTATAAAATCCCAGCTCATTTTTCTCAGATGCACATAAGAATCTCGATTGGATTAAATTGACAGAGACATCCACCTAACCAAGTCACTTGGAAACAAACATAATGCATACAGTGTCAATAAATAACGGCTTTAGGCCGTGATATTTAACAGTTAATAGGTCGTCCTTCAGCCGCGGTACCGAACAATCTATTAAGGGTTGTAACGTACGGCGCGTCATAGCACCCTCACACCTCCACAGCAAACTATTTAAACGAACAAACACGCGTTAACAACCTGATAAATCGATCTTATTGACAATCGCCGCGGCACAGAACTTGAACCGCGCGTCTCACTGTTGCGCAGCGAAGCAAACTATTCGTAGAAAACATCGTTTGGCAAGTTTTAGGAGACACACTTTTGTCGTACCAGAATATTGTTTGGTACAGAGTTTTTTACAACTATGAGACTACTTTCGTTGGCAATTATTCGATATTAATATAGATACACATGTACATGTTATCCAATTTGCAAAAACGTGTTAGGTACTTTGGACATGTTACTTTAGATTCTAACACAATACATTAGTGGGAGTATAAAAGGGGGTTATTACAATTATACCTACTGATTAATAACACACGTTTATACATTGTATAAGGTAGATTTTTTCCAATCTATAAACGTGTTAGATATTTTAGACATGTTAGTGTAGATTTTGAATGCAATAGATTAGTGGATAGAAAAACTAACTTTTCCTACCAGCGGATAGTGAAACGGAGACAGCAGTCGCCAGGGTTGTATAGCACAATTGCCGTTGCTAATTTAAACAGCGGCGCCTTATAAAGTGACGGCGAGTGTAGAATCCGCACTTGATCGGCGTTTGTATGAGTGCGGTTTAAGAGTGCGCTTTGACGAACACTTGACCAAATAGGGTTGGGTCGCTGTGAAAAATTTGCTCCTTTACCACCCTTAATTGGATGTCGTGCTGTTTTGCGTACGGACACCGTGATCTATTTAGGTATAATAGTTATTATTTTCATGTCTTTATGTACCGTTTATATTTATATTGTAAGTGTTGGTGGGACGACCGAAATCCACATATGTTAAAAACTGTCATTGGCTACAAATACACTGAATCATCTGACGTGACAAAGAAAATATGTTTACCAAGCAATAAAAGTATTATAGGCTCATAAAGAAATATTTATGTAGGTACA
>DWME01009400.1:0-10951 GCA_018244795.1 Parelbella ahira ahira | reverse complement strand
ATTACACGAATGAAACGGTCCCCTTTTAATAGTTTAAACTTACACTTATGTCAAAACCAATTTGAATTTTAATTCCAAACGTATTTTAAGACCAAATTTAATATTACCGGTTTATACACACATTGTTGTATAATGAAAAGGATGAAGAAATGTCAATTAATTTTCGTACCTTTACGGACCACCCAAAAATGCTTCGGAGTTGCGATCTCATCAACGTGAACGGGTTACGAGCACGTTATCAGCCGCCATGAAGCGGAACAGACAAAGCAATTGAACCAGTAATATTCCGCCGTATTCCATCATCAATATTCCATCGCGTCATAAACTTTTCAATTCATTATTCATGATTAAGCACGATATGCTTTTTGGAGTCCAATGAGAGCAACATTAACAAACTACCGCTCGTAAAATACAATATTTGTTATAACATGTTGTAACCACGCTCTAATTAAATAAAAATAAATGATACAGTGTCAAGTATACGTGAGGTAAGCGAGGCGAGACAACATCGCTATCGTCAGATATGGAGTCAATTTGCAGTAATGCGGCGGACAGCTTCGAGTCACTTTTTATAACACACGCGAGTTCGTTGACTTGCACTAAACAACACAAGATTATACCGCGAAATGTCATTGCACCGGGAAGCATTCTGTCATTATAGATCCCTCTATGACAAACGTCTTCAACTTTGAACATTTGGTCATTTTAGATCCCAATATTACAAAATTCTTCAAACCGTAGGATTCGTTAATGTACATCCCAATATTACAAAAACCTTCAGAGTTGAACATTTTGTTTATAGATCCCGATATCACAAAGGTCTTCACGCTAATTCTTGTTCATTAAAAAACACGCACGTGGAAAACAATTCGAATGTAATTCTGAACGTGGCTATAGACAGTTGTTACATAAATTCGCGTTCGGTCGTTCATTCGATCGAATTACTTCAATAGCCACGTAATCTAATACACAATAGAATTTGCATGCCTACATTTCTTACGCCCTACGTGACACGAATTGCGATAAGTTGAACGCGTTAAATTTGTTTCGCCCACAACCGCACCTGCTGCCAAGGGCCTGACTTTTATGAATGCGCCGTAAGATGATAAGACGCGAAGGAGGTCGAGATAACAGGCTCGCGAACAAGTGGCTTCGTCGTGGCAAGTCTTTTACCAATTAACGTTTAATTATAAAATTGGTACAAATAACTTCACCAGTAATGTTCACCGTGAAATGAACGAGGATATAAGACTTAAAGTAGAATGAATCTACAAAGACATAAAGGCTACATATCGTCAACAATTGAAAGATAATAGACACTAGAACTTTTAATATTTAAATATCACCTTCTATAATGATAAAGGAAATCATTATGAGTAAATCTGCACAGCTTAGAGTTTATAAAAATAATCTTTAAAGAATGTGAAATCTGCCAACCTGTTGGCTACCGTGGCAGACTATGGCATTAACTCTTTCATTCTGAGAGGAGATCCGTGTTCCAACATTGAAATGAAGAAAGGGTCGATAGAGAGAAAACTGACACATTAAAATATATACTTATATCCCTTGTTTCAAATTTCCATTCCTTCCATATTCCATTCCATGAAACATTAATTTTAACAGTATAACGGAAACTCCTACTTTAATTTATCGACAGTAATAAATGCGCAAACTTTAATAAGCGGTAAGTGAACATGCCACAAATTCGCATGTAAGAAGTGCAGTTATAAAATGTGTATTAGTGTGAGTCACTTTTTGCGTACTACTTTACCTAGATATTAAACCAACAGATCGGATATCAGGTTCAGACGTGTAGGTAAAAGTATATGACCGACTTACCTAGAAAATTGGCAAGTAACGTTGTGTGTGAATATTGATTTGCCTATGGCATATATGTATATTTTGAGCGTGAATATTGTTAGAATGGAAATACAGTTAATCCGTGTGATTGATGAGCGGTTGCTAATGTATCTAATAGGTTCGTGACTTGTCCCGCCGGTGGTTTTTTGCGATCGTATCTCGTTTCGGAAGATCAAAAATTATTAGCAGCTTTCTTAACCTACATGGGTTTTAAATATCAACGTAATCATTTGTCAGCCAACTCATTGTTATTTATCTTCGCCATTAACATGATTACCACTCTTCTACTCTATCCCATCTACCCCCTTCCCAACACCCTTTTATCGTTCTACTATTGGACAAGGGTCTCCGCTCAAACTGAGAAGAGTTAATGCAATTACATGTCACACTGACCAAGTGCGGGTTGACAGATTTCATTTACTTCGGAAAACATTATATAGAACTCTAAGATATACAGATTTAGTCAAAATATCTCTTTTCATTGATAGTGCAAATGATATTTCATTTTTTAAATGTACATAACTTTGTAAACAAATACGCTTCAGGATTTGAACTTAATACCCCTGGGACGGGATGTTCAATTCTAAACCACCACTGCTAATTCATTGTAAATACCATTAACCAATAAAATTTAATTAAAAATCCCAATACATATTTGAATGATCGTATCGTTATAAATATTCAAACACAAAATGTAGGTATATTTTTATAGTTGTCTTTTAGGAACGGAACAGCTTCATTCAGTTTCTGTCTTTCCATCATTAACCGGATAAAACCAGTTACGAAGAGGTGTGCTCCAACCCAGCGGCAATCACTCGACGCTGATGAGAGGCGCGTCGTTAATAGAATCCATGGCGAAGCGTAAACACAGTGCATTTTCCATAAAAAGTCATCACGTAACCCGCCAATTGGTTCGACGGACGATAGACATCGTGCAATCATCGGATCATCATATAAAAACAAGTATATATACCCCGGACAACATTCGATATATAAGCCGGCTTTGCTAGTGTCTATAAGTTTAACATTATAAACATTAATATTAACGTAAATAGATTAAGCTTATTATTTTATAACATTTTGTGCCCAGGATATTATGATCTTATTTGTCCCAGTATGAAATTTATGAATTGTTATAATATCTTTGTTTTTAACCAGATAAACACAGACGTACGTGAACTGAACGTACATACATCACACGTCATTGTCGTAGTCGAACTATGGTTATCGTTGTACTCCGTCGTAGTCGTCGTCAAACTCTATCGTCATCGCTGTACTCTTTCGTCGTCGTCAAACTCCAAAAGCAACTTTATACTAAATTACCTATATTAATATTTATCTCATGATAAATAAATATAACCATATATTTATTTTTCGCTTGTTACGTTGTCAGAATAATTTAAGTTCATATTCGGGTTTGTTTCATTGCCCCCAATGCCGTGTTTAATGATCTAATCTAATCTAACATCGAACGGTTATCAGAATTTTAATCGTAAACACTACATTCAGATGCAAAACACCACCCACACTTTTTTGTTTTACGACTACTTAAAAAACTGTAGCTTTAGTTGGATATAAAAATAGCATTAATTATATCTCATTTTATCGGGGAACGCAGTGACACGAATAATTACGGTCAGAAGTTAAGCTGAATGATTAAAAGTGCCCAGAAGGAAAGTATAGAAAAATATCAAGATATTATTTATAGAAAATAAACTAGAAACATAAACATAACGGTAATTAGATTCAGCGTATCGTAAATTATAGTCTCGCAAAGGAATATTTTAGCGCGTTCCAGCAAGCACGATACAAAAAATCATTTAATATGTGCAAGCTCCAACAAATTTAAGCCGTAGCTATTAAATGGAAATTAAAACAATAAAATTTTTATTCATTTTGATTTCGATTCGAGTAGATTCGAGGTGTATTTTCTAGTAATTTCTGTCTGGTATCGATTGTAGTCACATAAGAAGAAATCGATTTTTATAAAACTTTATAACCATTAAACCGCTTTATAAAAATAACACATACTTCTTCCATACCAGATGAACCCTAAAATGAATTTAAAAAGTGGGCACAAATTTTTACATAATTAAGTATTGATCCATGGGGTAGTCACAAGGCTACGAAACCGACGTGCGTGAAGTAGGAAATGAAAGTAGAAGGAGCACGTTAAAACGATGCTACGATGGCGATATTTGACAGTCCACGTTCTCTGCCCAACCTGTAAGGGACGTCTTGCAACGAAGTAATAATTAACGGTAATATGAGATACAAAAAAATACGACAATAGAATATTTATTAGGACGTTATAAATTTATTTTGCACGACTTGTATCGGCTTCTTTTATGAGAGAAAGGCAGACAGGCCAGTATCTGTGATAAAGCAGTTGATTTATGATACAAATCACGACGATGACAGATTATAACCTCTCGAATGACGAATCTCTTGAGCCTATTTCGAGCAATGACTATTTATGAATATTTTTCATATACTAGGTATGTAGATACAAGAAAGGTTAAAAAAGTATGAACATTAAATCAAAATTGTCTAATAAGAGAAAATGTTGACTGCCTCGTGGGTCGAGTAGTTGTAAGGGCGACTGCCGGTCGGGAGGTCCTAGGTGCAAATTCCGGAGTGGATACTATTGGATTTTTCTAATTTAGAATTTTTTGTAGTGACTCGAAGTCTGGAGCTGTAGGCTCACCACCTATTCCATGAAACGTAAACGTAACTGGTGAAACGTGTGAGTTGTATTACATTTCTCTGCCTACCCCTTCGGGGATTACAGGCGTGATATTACGTTTTGTTTAATAAGAAAACTTTTCGATACTATAATAGTTTTGCGGCATTCTAGAGATATCATTATCACCTTCATCAATCCTTGTATCATTGCACTTGTAGACATGTCTCTGCTTTCAGAATGACATGGAGTTAAGGGCATAAATAATAATTGTACATAATTTTATGAAGAGAGAGGTGTACATAAGTGTTGGAAGCCAGGAACCATCTAGTAACAGGCTATATTCTGAACCACTAGAGGCTAACACTGTTAGGGTATTAAATAATTAAAAATTTAAAGACAAAAGTATATAATAAGTATAACACAGGATGTAGATAAAATGTTAATGAAAACAAAATATCGGCTGTTATTACACAGTATAAATAATTACTGACCTCACGAAAATTGAATCCATTTTAAAGGTTAACAGCTTTGTAATTCTCGTGGTATTATGTGACTTAACGACTGTCCAATTTGCGTCGTATTACATAACTAAATAGACATAATTTGCGTATGTGTTACGTAGTGTAGGTATTATATATATATATATATATATATAATTTGTTATTTTTATGTGTTCTAGAAACAGAAAAGTGGTATATTTATATACATATAGATCACATCCTTCAAGCTCAGTGCCGTAGTGATGATTCCGCGTAAGAATTACAAACAAAAGATTCCAGGAAAACTTAATTCACAAATATCAAATAATATGGAGCGATCTAAATACGACTTAAGACAAGATGGCCGTATATGGAGATGTCTCAAGATACTCAGGTAACATTAAAAAAACCTTAATATTAAATTTGTGATTTTTTTATACATAAATAAATGACTTTGAAACAGATCAATTTATTTTACTATTTCTTATAGGGAACAAATACATAAATATGTTTCAATATACTCGCATATGTAATTATATAGATAGAGTATGCTACATTACCTGGGACGGATAATGTAACTAGTAAAAATGGGAGCAACACTATTCTCAACCTACCTCTTCGATAGAATATAAGCGTGATGTTACATTCTAGAATCATATGGAGTGAACAATATGTGCAACTTTTTAATGAATATAAAAACAAAAGATTCTCAAGGAACTACACTTCAAGAATAGCGATGTATGACAGAACCACTGCTATGGTGATGAGTCTATAGGTCAAGCGTGAATCACTGACCACTATTCATTGAACAAAGTCGAAAAACAGAAAACAGAGCCGAAGCTATCAAACAAACAGAGTACTTACATCACGAAATTGTATATTCGTAATATTATCGTAATGATTTAGTAATTATATATAGTGTATATAGCACGAGCACAAATATAGTTCATTTATCAATCGTAATTAGTGTTACATTACAATTCTGTCATTTAACACATAGCACATGCCGTTTGTAAGGATAGAGACGTCTGGTATTCGGTGCTCTCTAGCTATCCTGCAAGGGACCAAGGACGATCACATAAAAATGGAGTTAATTTAGTACACTAAATCCTTCTAATAGTTTTGTATATAATTAACAAAAGGTCGAACTTAAATAAAGTTTCATCTTTAGCTGTCAAATATGTTCCAGAATGTTCTCGACTATTTGTTCCGTCGACAGTGACTGTGCTCGCCCTGCTGGAGAGGGCCTCGTCGCGGGAGCGCCGTATATGGCGCTGAGGGCCAACGAGCTGGCTGGACCACTTGCGACACGCCATCTCTGGCTCAACTTTACCCAGCCATGCGGATTGCACACACACTGCAATTATCTGATTGATAAATAAACCTCAACACTATGTACATTACTAAGTTCAAGTAAAAAGTGAATGAAAAGAAATATCTGCTCATTACTGTTTTGTTTCCAAATAATTAGTTATATTTTTTCGAAACAATGTATACCTATATAAGTATATAATGAAAGTATTGAAACCAACTAATATAGAATGAATATCAATGGGACTGCAGATAATTTGATTTTAATTATTGTAATATAATCAACGTCGTGTTGATTACACAGTTAATTGACTAATTGACATTAGGTTAGGTACAACAATTTTATAGATAACATGTAAAACCCTGTATGGACAACACTTCTGCTAATGAGTGTATAAAATATTTAAAAGCAAATGGGACAGACATTGCAAAACATGCTATGTTATATACATAGATTATGTTCAGTCACAACGGTAGATATAATTTTCGGTAGACAAACGGAATCTAATCGGAAAAAAATCAGCAAGACGAGAAATGCAATCGATTTCCAATTCGGAGCGAACAATCGATTTCTCGAAGATACGAGCGAGATGGGTTATTATGTAGCCCAATATGGCCGGGGAGGGCATTCTCCAAAAGTGTTCCAAAGGACGCCGCCGAGGACGGCCAGCAAGAAGCTGAATTACAAGCAACTGGTCGCGGTTATTTAAAGAACTTGATGGTTCTGAGAAATCACGCACGCCGATGCCTTACTACCGCCGCGTAAAAGGAATTTGGATGCTCCCGATCTTGTTTCGCTGATTGCACCAAACCGGCTTTGGCATGAGCGCAGTTTTAAGACTTTTAGGCCTCCCAACTATGTGACATTGTCTAACATTTAGTTTTTTATAGCACATTTTTGAACAACTTGTAAGCAAACTTTTCATAGACAATGCTATTCACTTGTCATCATTTTTATATGTTATGACCAGTATCATGTACAATACACAGATAGAATGTCTCATAATCAAGTTCAACACGACTCTTCATTCATATTTTTCATATTAAAAGGTTCGTATCTTACCTCGCTGCTATCGGCGGGAGCTCATGAGAAGAACCTCGAACAGGTGCAAAGCTAGTCGAACTATCCCACGAAAATATACGACAGACGATTAAGGTTAATTATACATATATTTGTATTGAGCAATATGTCGATAGTGTTGCCAAAAACAGCAATTTAAATATTCGTCGCCTGCACCAAACCCACACAGATAACGATATCTGATTAGCGATTCTTATCTGTATTGATAAACGATAAATATGGAAAGGACAAATGAGTACAGGCCATCAAATGTACATACATTCACAGTTTCCTTTAAGTATTTGATGGGTGTTATTTTTTTCTACTGGCTACTTACTTCGCCATACTGTGCGACCATCGTCTTTTAAACTTCATAGCTGATATTATTATAAAACGATTGTAATTAATAGTTCAACATATTGGCAATAGGCTCACCACCTATTCCATGGGATTTAAACGTAACAGGTGAAACGTGGGGGTGTAGTACACCCCTCTGCCTACCCCTTCGGGGATTACAGGCGTGATGTTACTTTTTTTAGTTCAACATATAGCTATTTTTCCACAATATATTTGTTTATAATATTAAAACCTAATATATGTCAATATAAACCATATACCTAATAGTTAAATATGAATGGTATTTTCTTTAACCAAAACTTTAAACGGCGGTGCATTTGAATGATATATCATATTTCTGAACTATACGATTACTCATCACTTTATTTATTATCTTTATTGGAAAAAAAAGCAGTAGCCTAGTAGTTAAAAATGCAGCCTCTCACTCCGGGGGTGCTGTGTTCAAATCTATGGCGCGCACCACTTCACAAAAGTGCGTTTTAAATTTAAATATCACTTGTTAACGGTGAAGGAAAACTATTGTCAAGAAACCTGCACACCTTAGAATTTATAAAAAAATATTCTAAGGTGTGTGAAGTCTGCTAACCCACATTGGCCAGCATGGTAGACCTTAACCTTCTCAATGTGAGAGGAGACTCATATTCAAACAATGGTAATGATAAATGGGTCGATAATTTTTTTCTATTTTCATAGTTAAAAGTCATTTATTTCATTAAATTGAATCCTCACCTTTTTTAGACTTAATTGTTAACTGTTTTATCCACCAAGCAAAATAATGTAAAGTAAATAAATGCAAAGTGTGAAACGAGTAATAAATGTAGAAGAAATACGACAGATCGGTATGAATAAAGATATTGGAGGCCCAGGACTTTCTGTCTACCACGTAAAGGACCTGACGTCATGATATAGTAATAATAATAAATGGACAATAAATAAAAATTATAACGGGGAAGCGTAAAAAATCGGTCGTGTCTAGACTGACATTCATATCCTAGTGACTTTAAAGACCGTTAGTTTTAAGTAGACAAGAACCAATGACACTAGTGGCGATAGGATCAAGCGATACATATCGCTTCATATTCACGAATCGCTATGAACTAACGATATCAGAGTACACTCTCACGCTCTATAAGACTCTACACTCAACGGCGAGGCTCTAAAGCCTTCCATTAATGAAATAAGGCCGCAAGTGAGATGCAGACAATGTACCGCCGATAAGGGAGAGCTCTGGATCTCACTGCTTTGCATAATTTCCTATTATACCCCACGTGCTTAGTCTTATCGGTTAAATGCTTACAGAAATAGATTTATTATTGTATACAAAATGTCTTATTAATATCAAATAAACTGATATACAAATTATAATACCAGGTGAAGTGATTAATATTGTATATGAAAAAAAAATATTGATATGAAATATTTATTAAAGCGATATGAGAAATTACTTTCCCAATATTTTTCGGTATACATTAAGGCTAATTTACGTTTATAGTAATCTTCATTAACAATTAAATACAAATTTCATACCGTAATACGTAGAAAAGTACGAATTTAGGTATATAAGAACAATTATTATTACATATTTTTAAACTGTTAATCCCGTATAGGAAATAGCGTAACTATAATAGCGATGATAATACTACTGTTTTTTTAAGTATCGGCAGTCTAACTCATGTGATTTTAGAAGACTCATTTGTTCATCATTTGCATCATCATCATCAGCCTGTCATCGTCTACAGCTGCAAATAGGCCTCTACAATAGCACGGCTCTGAGCTCGATCTTCAGTTCTTCGAATTAAACCACTGCCAGTGACTGCGTACCTATATCGTCACTCCACCTAGTACCTATTTTATTTAGTACGTACAGTCTAGCACAACTGAATTTAGAACAGTCATTTGCTCATCATCCATTTGAGTATTTTCTATATATTATGTTCCATATTTAAGCCATTGATCGCCACGGAGCGATGAACGAGTTACGGTTACTTTACGGTCATGTTAGTTTAGGTTTCGCAGAAAAATCCCACCCCGTCTAGTGAGTCATATGAGAGCAATGCAAGCGCTATACGGCGGAGGTACGTCGCCGCGCGCCGGTACGAGAAATACGGGACGCGTACCACGAGTGTCGCTAGGGCTGATGGATCTTACACTAATAATAATATTAATGATGACAATAATATCTTTATTTGATCCCAAACTAAACATCAAGGCGGCTAGCTCATGTTATGGTAACCAATCAGCTGATAATGGACCTATATAAATATATTCTTATGTAGGTACTTTTTTACACCTAGACAGGACAAATGCTTGAGGTTACCAAATAATTATTGGGTTAGCAAATAAATATTTATTCTGGTTGAGAATCGAGCCCAGGCTCAGCAGTCAAATTCACTAACCACTATTTCAACGGTTCGGTCAGATAAAATCTACGCATGGTGATTAAATATAAGTGTACCAGCTTAATGTACTAGCTTCAGAAGTCTACGAGGTCCTTCTTGAACTCTCTCCGATTGCAGAGATCGCGGAAAATTTCTCACGTTGCACCCCCCAACCCTTCTCCCATCCATATACATACGTTTGTGTAAACTTTATGCATACATATGTATATATCTACACGCTAGTTCGCTTACGGAGTAGGCAGAGAACATAAAACACCAAATATGTCTGTCCTTACAGACCTGCCCTACGAATATTTTATGCCATTTTTATATTGATTCAGAATATTGCTTACATCATATAAAGAATAGATTACATGATACAAAGATTGAAGTTATAGTATCATATCACGCCAGATTCCTTATGGAGTAGGCAGAGAGCAGCGAATATATTACTGAATTGGAAATTATTTACACTTATTAGTGATTAATTAAACACGGCTAATAGGTTGCCAGCCCTACCGTGAGGTATCTAGGCGACCAGGACGAAGTTAAGTCCAGTTTCTTATCTCCACTTTAACGACTTCTAGAATAAAAACGTTACCTCTCATTTTACTACACATGCAGCCAGTAAACTAATATTTTATCCCACCCCGACTGTTTTATTACAATCTGATCAGCGGACGAGGCTCTGACGCAGGCCCTTTTTTTAAATTCGGAACCTGAGACAATGGGCAGCAGCGTTCTCTCTAATTGTCGAAGATCCGACATCACACTGCTGTCACCAACCCGCTTGCCAGCGTGGTGACTGTGGGCATCCCCC
>DWME01009399.1:0-10952 GCA_018244795.1 Parelbella ahira ahira | reverse complement strand
ATCCTTTTCATACAAAAGAATGCACATACACATGTAAACAAATGTAATAAATCAAACAACTCAATGAAAATAGAAACTGGCACGAAACAACAACAGATGAAAATCTGAACGTAAATCTTAAAACGCTTGAGCGCCCTGACATCGAGGATATAAAAAAAATACTTTATAGTTTACACGACAGGTGGCGTTTACATTTTTTGTTTGACATTTTAGTAACGAATGTTGATATTGATGGACACAAGTGACGGGAGACCAAGACTGGTCTATCCTGACCGAATAGATACTGTCCAATGGACTCCGAAGTCTTTACAACCGGCGTGAATTTATGATTATGTTGATAAATGTAGGAGAAGGATGTCAGGTCTTTAAGGATAGAAACATTTATCCCTCGGTGCTCTCAGCACACTCCGTAAGGAAGCCAGCGTGATGACACAATAAGCCTAGCACTGATGTCTACGTAACTGTGCCTGCATCGCATTACTTACCCTGGAAAGTCGTTGCTAATCTCATCAAATGGAGTTCTAAATTACGAAATTAAACTATGACTCTTTCCCACAACTATACCGGTCCAAAACCCGTTATTTTCGATTTGAAAAAAATTCTCTACTCCAGTAGTCAGAAGCAGGATATGACAAACGGAGGACTGGGCACAATGAGGTACATTGAGAAAGGCATGACCGAACCAAATCAAATGATAATGATGTCAATGCCTATCAGTAGGTACAAGTAGCCATCGCATATCATGAAAATTGGCACATATGTAGACAAACAAATACCTAAACTGATTGGCCGGAAATCAAACCCGGAACTTTATTTGACGCTACGAACCTGTACGGTTACGTCGACTATTGACTTAATCAACTATACTAATTATATTTCAAATATCAGATGGATTGTTGCATAAATACCAAAGACTTCATTTAGGGCGCGTTGTATCTTCCGTTAGGTTCAATCTAAGTTACATAATCTCTTTAATGAGTCCATCCAATCCAAAATCTCTATATTACTCAAGTAATAAATTTACACGTTATTACAACGTAGAGACAGAATGTGTGGCTCAAATTATACAAAATTGTTCGTGATATACAATTATACATTCGCTGCGGCCAACGCCGAATGCTGCCGCGGGCGCCGCGGCCATTTCGGAATTAAAGTGTAATTGATAAAATAAAAAATGTAGAGATGATATCTATAACTCACACAAATTAACTGTGCACATCTTTGTGATCACGTCATAGCGTAATGATTCAAGTGAAGTGTAATGTATAAAATAAAAAATTTACAGACGGCATCTATAAATCTCAGAAATTAATCTTTCACCTCGCTGTGATGACGTAATAGCGAGATACTGACTGCCTAAAAAACATTTGATAAATTTAATTCGGTATTGAATTTATTATGGTATGACAAAATCTCGCACGCTAAGTTACTGTCCGTGCTATATGTATTGGCAGTAAATTAAAAAAACGTGTTTATACTCGTATATCGCAAGTGTCAAGTGGATTTCTGCGTGTTATAGAATCATATTGTTTTAATATTCCATCCGGTATTCTTTCAACAAAGTTGTTTATTTTAGGAGCAAGCATTTGATGGCACGCTGTGTCTGTTTTTCTACTTGTATACATTGTTCTGTATTTTGATACTGCACGCTTTGCCATGGCTCCTGCGTTCAGGACGGTAGGACACGGGCGTCCTCTTAGAAGAGTTAAGTCCACACCTTGAAAGTGTATAGATTTTCTTGTGAAAGCTTACTTCACGTTTACAGCATGTAATATTTTCTCTTAAAATGCACAACATTTTTGTGACAAAAGACGTGCTTCAAGCTTCGAACCCAGGTCTCTCCTAATGGAAGACTACATTCTAAACGAAATGGCTATCAATCACTATCGGTGCCGCTGTTCGATTACAGCGCAGTAAAGCACACAAACCCTCGCCAGTTAAATTTAACAACGACTTAACTACGGTATAGTTATTTAACTGTCGCATAAATATTATTGGTGCCTCGTGTGACAAGTGCTCAGTCGGAACGACCTTAGAGGATCCAATGTACGACGCCAACTCGTAAAGGCGCTTGCCAATAAAACTATTAAAGTAACTTAAAATCGTCGCACGTTCTTAAATATCGTCTAAGACATCGGACATGTGGTGACTGACATTTACACGCGACGACTGCGACACGACTTTAATAAAATTTTGTGTCGTCAATATTTATCACTATCATTAATCACTTACAATCATTAAATCGCACGCAACGTCCATTTATATTTTTGTATGATATATAAATGCTACTTTATAATAATTATTCGTACTGTTAATATTTATTTCTTTATCATAAATTAATTTACTAATAAGATGTTAATAATGTTGGGCGTCCGATGAAAGACAGAACTCTCTGAAATTGGCGTAAGGGTGAGAAAAGAATTTATCAATGTATATTTGAAGGAACACGTGAAGTCTGTAAAGATTGAGATAATTGGCACTCTGTGTTTTCTGCTTACCCCGCTAGGCCCGATGATATGAAGAGCCGTGGATTGTAACAGGTCGTGAACAATAAAAATGACTGACATTTGTAGTAGAATAAACATCGCATTTTACACCCGACAGCTACATTGAACGTCGTAAAACTAAAAGTGGAGCGTCAAATATTCAGCATCGCCAGAAACTCCATGTGCACTCAAAAGCTACTAAACCAATAATAAAATATTAGGTAACACTCAGGAAACAAATATAACTTTACATATATCTATACGAGTATTCCCATCTCTTATTTAGTGGGAACTCCAACAGAAAACGTCAAGCATGTGAGTACTGCACTCCTCTGCTTACCCCTTTGGGGGTTACAGGCGTGATGTTGGGTTTATTATTTAGATTACTTAGATACAAGTGTTTGAGTTATAATACATGAACTTGAGGTTAAATACAGGTTTTAGAGATGGAAATAAATAAGCCGCTGTGTCCGCTTAGGTCAGATGAATAGCCTTTTTCACTCTTTTTATCAGAAGCAAAGCAAATCCGTAATCTTAATTTCTTTTACTCATATATAGGTTAATCTAAGGATTTCTCACAAGATACGTAAAATGAAGCCGAATTTACCCTGATAGCCACAAGAGAACATGACATGTGTTCCATAAGGAAGTAAAATGGAGACATCAAAGTCCTCTGACAGAGGTCTGTTAAGTTAAAGCCTTGGATTCGACCCGGGTGTCCGTGAATAATGTATGTGTAGTGTATTTGTAGGGAAAATAAATAAAAAATGTAGTTTGAAGTTCGTTTAAGGAAACAGGATGTGTAAATAATACTCAATATTGTTCTATTTTAACATCATCTATATTCCCCAAAGAGACAGGCAGAGGAATATAGTATACTCCCACTATTCGCCCGTGTTGATATCGATCCCAGTGAGTTTATTCCGTACCATGGGCATTTCAATTTGAACAGGAATTTCAATTTAGAAAAACTGTATAGGGCTCAATCTGGGGATCGAAAAGACGACCGTTCGATCAGTAGTCACGTTCACAAACACGCGACTAACGAGACAAATGTATTTTATTATTACTTGCATTTATTTATATTTAATGTCATGTCACGTGTCATATTATTATCCTATCTCAGTGTTTTGCTAAAATTTTATACCTTCGGTATATTTTGTAATGGGCTTGCCTGCGAAAGTTATGGATGGTGGGTTCGATTGCTGTGCGACACAAATGAGTGTAATCAGTCATAGTACTTGTTTTGTCTCTGAGTGTAATAATAATTACTAATTTACAAATAAACGTACACTCTGATTATCACTGAATAAGTTCTGATTCTTTGATATAGGATGAGTCGAAAGATTTAATTATTGTAAAAAGTGACGGGAGTCTAT
Source organism: Parelbella ahira ahira (assembly GCA_018244795.1). NCBI lineage: Eukaryota > Metazoa > Arthropoda > Insecta > Lepidoptera > Hesperiidae > Parelbella > Parelbella ahira. The sequence continues at coordinate 7,087 of DWME01009399.1, read as the reverse complement.
ACGTAAGCGTCTCGAATAGCTCGCAACTGAGCTCGATTTTCAGCTCTTCGCGTCCAACCGCCGCCGGTCACTTCACGTATATCGTCACTCTATCTAGCTGGAAGGAGTGCTACGCTACGTCTGCCTTTTAATACATAAAAAAGAGACAAAAGTGTACGTGAAGAATTTTGACGTCGCTTCATTATATAAAAATTCCATCTACCACACGCCCACGATAATCAGTATTCAGCAGGTCGGCGAGCGGGTGGGCCGCGGCGGGCGACACCGAAATACTGTACTGCTTTGTAGTCGGATCCACTAAACTTTTATTGCTCGTAAACAACTGTTGCCACTCGTCGGGGCATGGACCTGTGTGGCCCACGGTGTCAAATGTGTGTCGAAACTAGCCGATGCATCCTACGCGTACCACCACCGTTAGTTATTTTAATGATGTCACTTGCATGATTTAATGAATGAATTATAAAACGAAATAGGAAAATATTATCTGCGTGTAGGAATTCAATTAGTCAGCAGTGTGTTGTTATAAAATGACTGATAATATTTATTTCCTGCAATTGTTACCAAATACGTTATACATATGTAGTTAAATATAGAACTTAAAAAGCCTTTGTTAAAGCGAACAAATGGGGTGGATATTTATAGCCTAATAGTTTATTGAGAAACAAAAGTGCAGGCGATCTAGCCTGGCCATCTGCTGTCGTCTCTTTAGTCGGCAGCTGCGAATATACTAATAATAAGTGAACCCGGAACCGAGCGCCTGCTGGAACACATTAAACTCTGGCAAAGCATTTAAGGCTTAAGACGTTCTGGACAAGGAACAAGCGGCTAATTTTAATATTTTATTAGCAAAGTAAAAGGCTTTCACTGTAAACACTTACCATCTAACTTCTAAGCCAACTGTCGTAGCTCCGAAAGGGCAACATAAAGGCGTAACACAGTATGAAGCGAAGATGAAAATATATATTTTGGCCGCCCGTTGGCGCCACTGGGACAACAGTAATTTAAATTCGTGAAAGAAATACGAAATCGGCCATTTTAAATTAAATAAATTATACATACGTAATCTGCCAAAGCCGTTCAGTTTATTTTATTACTATTGTAGCTGTATAGACTGTCAGGGTACTTCTATCGATAATAAATTAATTATACATATTTCAGAACTATTCCCTAATCCAATTGAACCAATAATGATAATCATATTATCTGATGATACATGATATTGATTGTCCATAATCCACGTATCCGCTTTAGGAAGTTACAAATATATATTGCAACGCCTAACGAATAAACTATATCGACTCACGTCCTCGTATGTCTGCCTGTCACACTCTCGAACGATAACAAAGCAAATACTGCTGTTTCATAAAAATAATGGATAGGCGGTGCGTCCACAGACCAGAAGTAAAAAAAAATCTACCTCCTTCCCTGTGTTTAGTCCATTCTATTTTTTACTAAATAATTTAAAATAATATTACTGGAAGCATTAAAGGAGACCCTAGGGAAGTGTTCAGCACTTTTTTCCGACTCCAAACAATTCGTTTCGTTAATTAACTTGTCTTCTCACCCCATAGTTGAGCCAACTGTTACAGCAATACGGCAAAAAGATATATATTACTCATGCGAAATATTTACTAAGGATTTACCAGGATTCATACGTGTACAGCGTCTCTATAGCTTCGCATTCCGTACTCCGCAACCCTTGACGCCATCAAACGCTGTCAGCTTACAAGTTTGTTTATTAAACTTGCTACTTTGCATGATGATCTTTTGAATTAATTAATATAGAAATTTCGTCATCGCTACACAGCCTCCGTAACTGCTACAAACTTGACCGGTTTAAACCACTTGTTAGACCGCGGTGGGCCATACGATATGCGATAAACTGTTAAGTGTATACGATTGACTTCAATAGACTGCTTCGATGGTTAATTGGTTAGCGAAGCTGACTAGTGACTCGGATGATGCAGGTTTGATACCTCTTACGAAACACATTCATGTGACCATGGTATATTTCCACTGTATCTGACTGTTAATTATATGAACGTACTCGTATATGTAGAAATTCAAATATGTAGTGTATCAGATGTCTCGTTACCATAACATAGAGACTGTTTATTTGAAATAAATTGCCCGCGTGTGAGGCATCTTAGAATATTATTATTATCGGAATACAAAATATCAACAAGAAAGACACATTATTGTAAACAAATTGAACTACATAATAAACTACATTATTTCTTCGTCTTTATCTTTGGTGATATTGTAAAGCCTTGCTGCTACAGTTATTTTGCTGTTAAGCAGCACAGGTGTTGGTATAACTTCAACGGTATGAAATGAACTTTCTCTATTCCCTGCATGGAAAGCCCCATAGAGAAAGGTATATGAGCAAACACGGAAGGTTAAATGAAATTGTATATGTGTTATCTTGGATCTACCTTACTGCATGTTCTTATATAGCTGTGATAGGATAGAAATATGTATATACGCGACCCTATGTAAGTACATAATAAAGGGTGCATAATACAATTTATGTCATCATCATCATCATCATCAGCCTATCTCAGTCCTCTGCTGGACATAGGCCTCCCCCAATGAGCGCCACCGCGCCCTGTCTTCGGCTTGTCGCATTCAGCATCTGCCTGCAGCCTTTCGCAGATCGTCATCCCACCGGGCCGTAGGGTGTCCTACACTACGTTTGCCGAGCCGCGGTCTCCACTCCAGAAGTAGGACAAATACAATTTATGTACCTAACTGAAACTAGAATTGGAATGTAAAGTGTAACGTACCTTTTAATGTACGAGTATATATCCTATGTTGTACTTAGGCATAATCCTTCAAGTATCATTATAATATATGTATGTAGGTATATATTCTTTTATAGGATACTTTAGAAGTATTTGTGACTTTTGAATGCAGTTGGTTTAATTTCAAATATACCGGCTAGCAATAATGTTCGTTTTGTTTTTGTAAATTCGTGTTTTTGTAAAGTAATGTATGTATACATGCTATTCTGGCATTCCGTCAGAAATGGAATTTTTCGTTAACCTGTAATAAATATTTTGTGTATGAACTAAATACATATTTCTTGTTTAATAAAATACTTTAGCAGTTATTACATGTGTATAAGTAATATACTACATATCTTATAATAGATAATATTTCCGATGAGTATGCAGAATTGTATATGGAGCAATGGAGTTTACTTGGACTTCTTGGTCTGGGGAAGAAAGAAAGATAAGAGAGCAGTGCGTAGGTCCAAACTTGTTACTGTTACCTGTTACTGTGGTTACGGTCGATACTGGATAATACTATGTATGCTGATATAATCTCCATTACATACTGTCATCATCATCATCATCATCATCACAATCACCATCACCATCATCATCATCATCATCATCATCATCATCATCATCATCATCAAAATCATCATCATCAAAATCATCATCATCAAAATCATCATCATCATCAGCCCATATCAGACTACTGTTGGACATAGATCGCCCCAAACCGAAACGATAAAAACATTAAAAACGTTCTTTGAGTTTGGCTGAAGGAACCCGCGCGTGGCTCTCCAGTGCACGCTTGCCGTACATTCATGGATGTTATTAATAGGTACTCTGAGCACAAAACATTGAAATGTAACTGAGGCGATATCAATTAGTAATGCATTAATTGCAAAACTGGTTCGTAATTAAAAGCAAAACGGAATGTTTTTTTTGTCGTATTTTATATCTTATGAACGAAAATAACATCATTAATTACGTTCACAAAAATTCGACTGCTTTTTAAGTAACGTAACAACACGCCTGTAATCCCTGAAGGGGTAGGCAGAGGACTTTTTTTCTTTAATTCTTATATAGGTACTACGTAAATATCAAAAAGTTTTAATAAATGATTCCATAAAGATCACATGACTAGTCGAGAATGCAATTAGGCATTACGTCAGTAACTACTTAAAAACTTTAGTTTCACTTAACAAAACAAATTATGAGTACAGACATAATAAAAGCAAGACTCAACTAACTGGACCCAATAGGACAGATACCGGCTAATGGGAAAATCAGAAAATATCAAAATCGGCGCGCTTGTAACAGAATGATGAACGTAGGAAGAACACGTAAGGTCTGTAAGTATAGATATAATCTGTACTTGGTGCTCTATGCCTACCTTGTAAAGAACCTCGCGTGATGGTATAAGAGTAATATAACATCTAAACCTCACCAACAATTATAAACTCCATACATCCACAACATATACGTTTTTCTCTCAGACGACTCACAAAGGCTGAGAAGACCTGAAACAACTGGGGGACCACAGGCCAAACACGTGTTGTTATTACACTGTAGGGTTCCGTAGAATAACAAATAACGGGTTTTCACACGAACGAACCGACAGTCTGTTATACGGTGTGTTTATGTGAGATATAACAGCGCAAGGCGTTTTGAGTGATTTATAATAACACACTCGTTGAGAACTATCCATTTTGTGTATTTTGTCGTATTACCCATAACACTTAACAGCGAAAAAGAACCTACTGATATTTCTCGAATTTTCCAGACTCTTTTAAAAGAATATCTAAGGAACAAATGGTAATCACAAGAGACGGGTGCCACATAATTATAATCATAATCAGTCTCAAAATTCTTAATTAGCTGCATTTTTGAAGATTAATGTATCTTGTTTTAGTCATTGTGTTTTAGTATGGATGTTAGTATATCTGACCCCCCAATATATGCCCCCACTCCCTCCCATCAAATTCACTGACACAAAACCAAGTTACCGTGTTATTTTCAATTTGAAAAAAAAAGGAAAAAGAAACAAAGCTCTATGGACGTTTATTTAAGACAAAAAACGCTTTACCTTCAAATGTTTTATTACCAACACAAGTAGGTATGTGGAAGTCCGGTATGTATAGAGATGGCATTATCTACCTACAAATATTATTTCATGTACAACACAAATATAATAAGTTTGTAGTCTGATAAGATGAATGAGCAAGCAGGAAGGGAGTATCTCTTTATTGCTCACACCAATGAGCAACGAGTGTTCCGCATGTAACATTGTAACAGCGAAGCGCATTACGTAATTCTACACGTGCGACCTTGGGCCGATTGTTAGACACACCACGTGGAACATCAAGGCTGTTTAAAAATAGGATACCCTGGAACACTTGTAACGGTAACGGCGGTCAGTGGTAGCCAGAAACTCTGTTTTTAGGATTCCAATTGCATTTGGAAAATTCTCGAATATTTCGAATCGAATTTTTCTTTATATTGTAGTACAACCGTTTTTATGTAATACTAGCTGTGCCCGCGACTTCGTTCGCGTGGAATTTAATAAAAAAGTTATTGTTCAGGTATTGCGCAGTGGTGGCATGCGCGTGGGCTGCGCACGGTACTGGACAGCAACATTACCTTATTTTATAATTCTAAAATCCTAAAATGTAAGTAACTTAAGTTACTCCTTATTACATCAGCTATCTGCCAGTGAAAGTCCTATCAAAATCGCTCCAGCCGTTCCAGAGATTAGCCGGAACAAACAGAAAGACAGACAGACAAAAATTGTAAAAAATGTTATTTTGGTATATGTACCGTGTATACATATGCATTTAGTTAAAAGCGGGTATTTTAATATTACAAACAGACACTCCAGTTTTGTTTATAAGTATAGATATTAACTGTTGATCACAATTGATGCTGTGTATTAACGCTAAAAACTCACGGCTCCCATGATTTCCTTGCAACCGTAAAACCGTCGCGACTGCACTGTTAAATAGAACATTAACAAACAAACATTGAGGGAAACGAATAAATAAAAATGTAATATTAACTAAACGAAATATCTTGCCATCAACCCTTTTGGCGCCATTGTGCTCGGAATATCAAAATGGCCGCTTCTTTGCGTAATAATAGGGCGGCCCTGATCTGGCTACTGTACAGAGACGTCCTTGAATATTCATTTGTATTATATCTTACACGTGGACGAGCCTGCCAACATAAACAGAACTCTCAAGGCTACTAAATTATATAAAAAAGCAAATATTTACTCGACAAAAATCTTAAATAGGTATTACAAGCAAAAAAAAACAAAGTTGTATTTATCGGTTTATTTCAGTCTTAAAATTGCTCTCATTTTAAACAATATCTTATACAATAAAATAATATGTAATAAAATATGTCAAAAATGCATGAAACTATCAAAACTATTATTTCTATTAATTATTACATAACTAATATTATTATTATTATACGGTCACGCTAGGCAGGTTCAGAGCACTAAATAACGCATATCTCTATCGTCAGTCGTCACAGACCGGACGGGTTCCCTCTACATTCATGACTTCGGATATTCTACTGACTCTCCATCGACCAGTGTCTAATCTACCTAGTCAATATGGATAAGACTTGGTATTTTTGAATGTCATACTCGTACACGTATAGATGGGCGTGAATAGTACCTAATATAATGTGGCGAGAAAATATGTAATAATTAAAAAAACTCCGTTGTATTGTCTGTTATGTCACAGTACACGCGTGACCTTGAGCACGGCTAGTGTGTCACATCCTCGTGGGGAGCGTGGTACACATAGGTATAAGTTCAGATAGACTTAGTATGTACACTGACAGACATTAGATTAGCGTCGCCCGCGAATCGCGTCATTCAACATATTTTGCATAAAGTAGGTACACAATAAATCATGTTCTTATCTGTTTGTTCAATCTTTTTAATTAACTTGTAACTGTTTTGTTAAGTATCATTAAAATTCCTAAGTGTGCATAAATAGAATTTTTATTAGACCAGTACCGTTTTAAAAAAAACTAGTATTATGACAACAAATCGTACGTCTTTTGCGTCTGGTCTGTGAGGATTGAGATGTTTGGCACTCGAAGATCTCTGTCTGCCCCATAGGACACCTGGTAAGGTGATAGAATAATAATAATGACGTTGCGAAATATCATGCCTGTAATCCCCAAAGAGGTAAGCAGAGGTGTGCACTTTCACGTTTCAACAATTAGGTTTACGTCCCTCTATAAAATAGAAGTTGAGCCTATTGCCATCACCGGGCACAAACTTAAACTCCAAG
>DWME01009398.1:0-10952 GCA_018244795.1 Parelbella ahira ahira | reverse complement strand
CCAAACAAAATAAAACGATAGAATTTAAAAGGATTTTATAATTCCTTCAATAACCATTAATTACTTAATGATTTTATTGTACAAACGTCAATTACCTTTAAAATGTGTCTACTGTCTACACAGAAAATGTAAATTTGGATTTATACAGATTAATTAAAACCCGTTTTAACGGTATAAGAAAATTTAATTTTATTAAGGAATACAAAAAAAAACATAACTCAAAGTTAAATTTGCACGAAATGGTGCAAATACGCGTAATGTGCTGTAGTGTTAATAATAATTTCGCGGCCGACCGTCGCTACGCGGGCTCCATCGCCGGGCGGCCATGTTGCCCGCCATGTTGGCGCGTACGTCAACGTGACGTGCTGTCAGCTGATACAGTTGAAGCGCGTCCATCGAAGTTTACGCGCAGATATTATAATATGGGCTTGTGTACATCGGTTCAAGGTCTATTCGCAATATTATTGGGCCGCTTTAAATGGATTACAAGAATGTGGTATTAGGAGAACCATTTAGTAAATTTATTGTCCACATTATATACCTACGTACAAAATGAACAAGATACTAAGTACGCTTACAAATTAGTCTTTTTTATTGTTCAAAGTTGTTATGACCATTTGATTTGAAACTAATAAAACTAAAAATTAATTTTACGTTTCAAATTTTTTTACATTTTTAGACTGTAACCACAGACAACAACATAAAATACCATTCTATTTTAAAACCTATGTATAAAATATACCCATTTCACTCTATATTAAGTATACTTTATGATTTACATATTTTTTTAAGATGTTATAATAATAACAAACTTAAGTAATAAAAACTTTAGTTTATTTTACATAACAATGAATGGTGTTAATACATATAGATTGTAAACGTAGATCAACATAAATTACTGTTCTATTTACAAACAAATGTATTTAAAATTCAGATATTGCTTAGAATAAATCTAAATATAGCCTGTATGTTATGTGTAATACATCGCGCGACTACATGGGAACATCAGCGATACGAACCAACCGACTCAAAAACAAACACACGTCGCCTATGGCTAATCCGGTTTTAGTGGTAGTGGCACACGGTAGCCCTACCAACAAGCAAATCGCGAAGTGATATCTATATGATTGGAACGTAAATTGTATTTCAACTGGCAATATATATGCCCTGTTAGAATATGTGGAATTTATAGGATCCAATACTTTGAAATCTTATTTTTAAGACACTATTACAACTGATCTCTAACAATATTGCAATGGTTACAGTTACGTCTCAGGTATCAGTCATTCTAATATTAAGAAGTCTAAAAACTGGAATCCTAGTTTTTATTTGTTATAAATTAATTTATTATATTGATGATTGTTCGTTTTTGATTATTAGTGTAGTAACTAAAATTATTATCTCGTTGATTTCGTTAAGTAACTATGAAGTTTAAATAATGATGTTAGAATTATCATTATTATTATCTGTTATTCCTCTTTCAAATCCATTTCATTCTTTTTTACTATTGACGTCAATTAGTTCCGTCAAATTCCATGTGGCAGAGACAACTGTCGACTCATCGCATCGCAGAAACAAGGCGCGCGATTCATACAGCCATCAGATCTACATTTCGAGCTAAATGACTATGAACCTATGTCTAGGACGATTCATTAATATATATGTAACCACGTATAATATAAAGGCTTCACTATACATATTACACTATAAATAATTACGTAGACCTAGAACATATTTATGTATTTATTATTTATCGCAAAACGTAAAAACCTAACGTCTAAAGTTCTATTGAAAACGAAACACAAACATTGCTGTTTAGCAGCAGGAATAGATAATACGGCAGGTAGGGCCGGGCCACAAAAGAGGGGGAAGGAGATACACGAGGGTGGAGGGGGTTTAAGAGGGTGGGTGGGACGTTACAGAATGGAGGGTGTCGGTGGTTACCACTTACGTGTTAGATGTTCAACGTGACCAAAACTCAAAAACGGTATTTATCGATACATTATTATTGAAGCAAAAAGCGCTCGGCAACAAGTTTTTATGCGATGGAATAGATGATATGGCCGGCAGGCGGCAGCTACATTATGTTCCGTACGTAATTGTTATTCAGGCTTCGCGGGCGAGTTCAAGGTCTATGTGGGAGATGTTTATTTTAATTTTAAAACGTCAGTTAAAGGGCCTTGGTATCTTTTATAAAGCCAGTTTAAATACATTTAAGGTAAATGTAATAATATACAATTGTGTTTATTCTTAGTCTTACTGGGTTTGGTTGGAAGCCAATTCAATTTTTTTTTCCTTTAACTGAAGGAGATCTACATATGTATATGCACACTATATGTTTTTGTATTCAGTTTGTATTTTAAGTAATTAACGTATTATTACTGTAACTTATACATAACGCTACAAATTAGACCAATTGCTTAAAGATCCCGTTTTACAGTTATTAATAGGTGATTGATTTTTTAAAACAACTTCAGAGTCGTAACTAATAGTAATTCCTTTATAACTGAAGGATCTGCATTAAACCGGTTTCAGGTTATGTAAAGTTTAATTTAGCAAAATTACGAGTAATCTTTATAAATTAATGTAAAAAATCATAAACAAATCTTTGGACAAGATTATGAGTTTAAATTATTCTAATTATATCCAATAAAGATAATAATGAAGATTTTAAGTTTAAAATATTGTAATTAAATCAAATAAATAACATACAATTTACATGTGGACATTAATATAGAATGAACTGACCTAATTTATCTTGATCACAGTTGGCGCTATTTCCGCCTGTTGTAATGTTGCACGTTGACATTTGAACATGATATGTCAGGTGCAACGCAAGCGTTTTATGACATATAACTATATAGCTGTAGGTATGAATATGTAAGTGCATGTAGTTGTAAAAGGATAAATTATACATTATTACTTAACATGCAAGTTCTCTTTTTTATGAGAAACAACTTCCAGTGACTTCACGGTACTGTAGAATCAAGGGAATTTATTATCCTGGATTTCCCACAAAGAGTTCCTCAGAATTCCCAAAAAACGCCGCGCATTTGGAATATATTCGAGTTACTAAAATGTTATGGGAATTTATGACCATTAAATTTTCTATAGAAAAGTTGACATTTCTGTTTTAATAAATGTAATCCAGTAACTAAAGTATTATAGGAAATTCTTATTCCATATAATCTCTTTAAAATCTCGTACGGCGTATCGCCATCAGTTCCGCGATTTTCCATTATCTTCAGTATCTTTTTTATAATGTTCTCCATCAAGGCATGACACCCACCCACTCGAAAGATTCATCAGCATCCCCTGTTCGTATGTCGCCGGACATAGGCCTCTTTAATAGCACGCCCCTAATCTCGATCTTCAGCTCTTCATTTCCAATCACAGCCAGCCACTTTTCGATTTGAAATTACATTTAGGTGTAAATTTCTATTCTTAAAGTAGGATATAAGGCAATCTGCAGTATTTATATGTAGAACATTTCATCGTATTTCCGCGTAAATATATGTGTACATCTTTTAGTCCCAATATTACCCAACCAATACACATTAAAGACTAACTTAACACTTATGTCCACAGAGACGGCTGATGACGTAATACACCACAGGATATACGCTCATGTCTAACGCTGCTAAATGTCTGTTTCCGCCAATCAATATTCATATTATACATAATTGATTGCGAAAGTATATTTTCGATGCGAATGAATGTAATGTAACTGATACAGAGGTGTTTATTTCTCATGTCGTTTGTATTTTTATTAATAAATTATAATTATGTTATAATTAATGACGTATAAATAATATCTTCGCGTAAAGGATGTATAGTCTAAAACGTGGAAATACCCACTATTTATACATTTAATACATAAGTATATATTTTGATAAAGCTCTGCTGCACTTCCATCATAATGTGACAATTTTGACAATAAATATTCGATATAAATAAAATGATAGAAGTTAACGTTCAACGCGCACCACTCAAATATTGATGGATAGATTTCAATTAAATCTTCTAATTTTTTATTTCTTAGACACTTACCCTTTTCTAGAAAAATATTACAATATCTTCATTGAATGTACATGTATCTACTGAAGTTTTAGGAAACTGCAACAGTGATTTTTAAATTTGACAGAGCAAATTTTTGCCATCAATATTTTTCGTTTTCTTCTCTGTACGATATAGTGTTAATATCATATAAGATATAATGTTCATATCATAATAACACAGACGAGATCATGGGTATCAGCTAGTTAGAAACCTCCGAGACATTTCTAACTTTAGTCTTCAGTTCAACCAGCAAATATGCAAGTTTCATTAAGTTACTTAAAACGTCAATATGTACGTAGATGTATACAAGTAGACATATAATGATATATATTAAATTATGTGTTATCCATCACTTTGCTCGGCGCTTGTCGAAGTACGTGTGGAGGCAGCAGCACGTCCAAGCCACGAGTGATGTCTCGCCGCCAGCCTCCGTTGGAATCATCCGCTCGCCTTGAACTTGCGAGTTCGACATTTTTTGCCAACTCTACAACAGGATACGTCGCACCACTCTCTAGGCCCTTAGTGGTTTCTTGATGCCCTTGATGCCTGTTAGAAATTTCGGCAGCCATGTTGTTTTTTTATCCCATCCTTTATATTCCGTCCCATGACAATGGACGCCACCTTCAGCATGTAACTTATACTGAAGACAGGCCTTTTTACAACTTTGTAACAAGTCAAATTATTAGTCCGCATTATTGGAAAGAAGGTATACATAACTATGCTCATTGAATGTTTCATAAAAGAAACAGACGGAAATAACATCGATACATGATTATTGATACGTATTAAACTCATTTCGTTGTAGAGAGGTTACGTCGTAGTTCTGAATTGGTGAGACCATAGGTAGATAAATGCCGACTGCTATTAGTTATTTGTGAAATAGTTATAAGAGAGGGCTCCGACGTGAAGGAGTGGCGGTGGGACGTTAGACATTAATAAATGTTGTGCATCTAGATACGTCCTAGTCTACGACAAATATGAACAGTCTTGCGGTTTGTGTGACGCTCGCGACGTTTTCCTTAAAACACGTCACTTAACACTGATATAATTATCAACTTCATAATTCATAAACATTTGCCGTTCCTTTTCCTCTTCTTTCGATCGGAGCTCGTTGTTTATCTACTTAAGATGTAACTATAGGACTATTTCGATACAAATCAGCATTGACAATTATAAGAATGGTATAAAAACACTTACCGGTTCGAATGTTTCATGCGAGTGAGCATTGCATAACGATTGCTCGCAGTAGGTCCGGCGCGGCGTCAGCGAAATGCACATGGTGTTCACCGATGGAATTCCGACACGACGCGGTACGTTTCGCTCGCTCACAGCACGCGCGTCCGTCACAACGAGTCACCTGAAAAAGCCAGAACAATTTCAGTGAAGCCGTAATTTAGTAGTTGAATGTGTGTGTTACTAGGTGGGTCGTCAGGTGGCCCATTGTGACGCGTGAGCGTGCGGTGTGCTTGGCGCTCGTCGACGAGGCACTGGCGGCGGGTCGGCCGCCGCCGGCCGCTCCTGCATTGCGGCGCGCAGCCGCACTCGCTCGCGCATGACCTTGGCATTGAACTTGGCAATGGGCCGGCGCGGCGCGGGGCTCGGGGCCCCGCCCGGCCCCGTGCTGATGCACCGGCAGCTGCACCGCCCCGCATCCCGCGCGCTCCCCGCACACCCCAGCCCTCTTTCCGCCATGCCCGCCGCCCGCCGCAACCCTTTCCTCATTTTAAATTTAGTGTTCCACAGCCATGTATCGAGCAGCCCGACTCCGCAGCTGACATCTGGGAAAGCTACAGTCGTGACTGAAATCTACACATGTGTCTCGATTGACGATTAGGTGCCAGTATGACTAACTATTGGCGGATATTTGAATCGTAATATTTAAATGTGATTGATAATGATAATGATGGTAATCGACCCATTTGTCATTCCACTGTTGGAATATGGGTCTCCTCTCATATTGAGAGGGTTAAGGCCATAGTCCGCCACGCTGGACAAGTGCGGGTTGGCAGACTTCGCACACCTCAGAAAATATATTTTTTTTATATAAATTATAAGGGGTTTCCTTACGATGTTTTCCTTCACCGTTAGCAAGTGATATTCAAATTTCAAACGCACTTTTATAAAGAGGTGCTCTCCATGGATTTGAACCCAGGACTCCGGAGTGAGAGGCTGAATTCTTAACCACAAGACTGTCACTGCTTCACTATCACTGCTGCAGATAAAGACAAGGAACCAAATAATTTGTCGCCAACTATGAAGTCGACTGACCGTGAGTCGCCCGCACCATGCAGTAACCCTTCTCGCCGGTGACCGCGAGTCTATCCTCGGCGATCTTCAGCTGCGGCGCCCGGTCGTGCAGCGCGAGGAGGACGCCACCGGGACACAGAGACCGGTACAACCAGCCGGGGATCGGTTTGCCGCTCCATTCGTTGCTCTCGTCGAACTCCTGCCACAAGACACTTGAGTAAAGTTTTCATTACGTAGAAAAATTACGTACTATGACTAAGATAGTTACTCATAATTCACCTTATAACAGTGTACCTGCAACATTAACCAGTTCGTGATAATTGACCATTTACAAAACGAGAATATTTTGGTTGGGTCATTCACTTGAAGACACTTCATTAAATCATCCTACCTAATTTATTATTGTCTGCGAAGCTGTCTACACTTTTAGCTACAAAAGTATAGTTACAATAATTAAGTACTATTAGATACAGTGCTTACTTCCTCCCAATCGACTTATATAATTAGAATCTATATGTATTAATGGATTATGGAGTGATCAGGACTTTATGAAGGAACAGTAAATAGCAGACCAAGCTGTGATCATAAGACTAGCTTGATGATTTAAACTACACTAGTCCCTCCTTATCTTTGTTAAAGAAGTTTTTATATAAACGTTTCATATAAAGAGGTTACATTACACCTGTAATCCCCGAAGAGGTAGGTAGAGGAGTGTGGCACATTCATACACGTTTCACCAGTAACGTTTGTATATCCTACACTGGAATAAGTGGTGAACCTATTGCAATACACCGGACACAAATTCAGACTCAAGAGCCACTACAGGAAATTTATAGATAGAAAAATCCAATAGTACCACATCATCTGGGGCTAGAACCCAAGACCTTTCGATCAGTAGTGTCCCTTGCAACCACTCGAACAATGAGGCAATCAAGTTTCCTTAAAACAAACGAAGTAAGCAAGTGCTTTCAATTTCCAACAAATGTTTCATAAACTGAACTTTTTTTATCGATGCACATACAAACCTGTCTAAAAGGCGCGTGGGGGTCCGGCTCGGCGAGAATGTATCTATAACCGTCCTTATTAAAAGGGTGTTCAGTTGGGTAGCCGTGCGAGGGTAGTTTCAAGGTGCTCAGGTCACTCGCGCGGCCCTTCTTGCCCACAGGCGCTCCGGTCTCGAGCCCGCCCAGCGCGGGCCTGCGTTTGCCCTGCCGGCCTTTCACGTTACCAGCTAACGGAACTGTAATGAAAATAAATAATATTTCTAAAAATTTCTACATCAGAGTAACAAATATTAAATAGACCTATAACTGAACTATTCCAAAAGACCGCCCCAAGTCATTTTTATTAATATACTAGTAAATATTTCATAAGTGTGTTTATACACATGATTATATATATACCAGCTTAAATCACGTCGGGATGATCTTACTAGTTTCGGACCTGTACAAGGCCCTTCATTATGAGCTCCCCCTATTGCAGTGAGGTCGCGGCGGAGACTGCATTTTTATTATCGGCACATAACGGTTGCGAGGGGGCAATTACAGGGAAGGTTTGATGAAGTGGGTTCATGAAGCCTCCATATAAACAGAAACGGTATCAAAATAATTGAATAAATCATCATTATGAGCGCTAAGTATCAGTGTAAGTGGCGAGAGTTTCCAGATACTGATTACCGGTTTATTTATAGAATAGAGTTGAAAATCACAGAACAGCCGCAACGAACATCCTGAAAAAACCCCTAACACTGATGTCTTCTTGTACATTTAACGATCGTTGATTATGAAACATACAGAGATGCAATGATAAAACGAAGATTTTGATATATCCTAGAGCAATTCAAATAAATTAAAACGCAGAAGGAAATTTTCCAACACCGATAAGTAGTGTCGTTAGACTTGCTGAATAGCAGAACACAAAAGGGAGTATTAAATAAAATAGCAGATTTTATATCATCGAAAACCACTAAAATATTGAATCTGCAAATACATACAGGGGCAGTCCCAAATAGTTAATTGTACATATAATTTCTCTCGATCTACTACAAATTCGGAATATAATAGCCGATGACAATGGACAAAACGTGTTACGTGTGTACGTATTATTTCGATATTGGAGTATAAAATGCAACAAATTGATATAATATATTAAATGTATATACAAATATCAATGGACGCAGGTTCATCTATCTTGACTAAATAGTTCAAGTTATAGCTTATGGAGAAGTTAGAACTCTCCGAAAACGGCGTGCATGTGAGACTGTGATAAATGTGGATGATATATGGCGGGTCTGTGCGGGTAGAGATATTCGGCACTCCGTACTCTCTACCTACACTGCAAGGGGCCTGGCGTGAAAATAATAATAAGTGTACTTTGTTCATAATAGTACATTTATTTATAGGCAATCGTGATTACTCATCATCAAATGGCCAAACTGCCTATTTGTTGTTCATTGTATAAGCAAAACAAAAAGCATTCAAATGCTCATGAATATAATAAAATAATACACGACCTTTTGCGGTCCATTTGGCGGTTTGCGCTATAACGGCTTCAGCTTTAACCTTTAGCTAATTGTAAGTTCATAAACTTACTTTGGCAACTATCATTCAAGGCTCATAGCTGTATATTCATTGACGTCATACCGTCTTAAACGTAACTGGTGAAACGTGGGAGTATAGTGTATACTACACTCCCCTGCGGGGATTACAGGCGTGATGTTACGTTACGTTAACGCCATACCGTTTTATCTTTTAATGTTCATTTTTCGCATATTATTTAGTATACTTTCGGTCGGGAAATTGGTTTGTTTTTATTTGAATTTTTATTCTCCCTTTTCTTAGTTGTGTTATCGTGATTTAAACTATGTATGTCTTTAGAGTATTTATGTCTATCGCTCCCTTTAAGTGTGCTGAAGGTCACCCCATCTCGAAACGGAACATTGTTTTAATAGTAGACAGATCAAAAATAGTTGACAATTATAGTACAAATGGCACATGGATTTAACAAAGGTTTTAATACTTATAATGTGAAAAGTATAGTATTTTAATATAAATATTTTTTAGAGGCAGCTAATCTATTGATTTTGGTGATTAGTGTTCTTGACGGATGACCGCAGTCGTGGGTTCGATCCATGTATAATAAAAATAAAAACTAAAACACTATAAAAATATTTGTATACATTAATTTGGATACTTTTATTGGACTCCTGACAGCGCTCCATGGTACGTTTCAAAAGCACTCAGTGGAATGGTTCAAGTGGAATGAGCTTCCATCGGAGCTGTTTAAGGTACAATAAAATATTTTCTAATGACAGCGTTAAAATACCTACAATACAGTCAACACATTGGTAACAACTTCCATCACTGTGGGACGTCTAAATACCTATACATCTATCAGCCACGCCTCTTAACATAAAAAAAAACTTAACATTCCACTAATGTACTGTCGCAGCGTTGAAAAACTCAACTTGACAATCGATTATATGTACAATTATATGTATTAGTTTTTAACAATGAAATAAACAAAAGTGGAATTATCATATAATTTTGTAATTATTCCTAATTCACATTCGATGAATATTAATTTAAACTGGAAGAGAACAATAAATTATTAATTATAAATAAAATTATTGCTCAACTTCCATCACAAAGCTGTACCTGCTATAAAAATCTATTATTTTCCTGTTTGGAACTTCGCTCAGTATCTAACCATTTTTTCTGGGGCTCCCTTCGTGTTTGCGATACCTCTTGTCACGTGGCACTAAGAAGTTTTACAGAACAAAATCTGAATTGAAATAGGGGTTTTTAAAGAATCACTTTCACAACACGAGATATCAATCGAATTATTTTTTGTTACATCTTCACGTAAGAACCCTCACAGAGTGGGCAGAGAACTCCCAGTGTCAAATATCTCTATTCTCAAACAACTGACATCCTTCGTCCACCACTCATGTAGGTACGATAAATTTTGTATATGTACAACATGATTTTAAATTTCTGATTATATCCCGAAAATATTAAAAAAGGAGATTATAAGTAGACGGAAAATTAATCCTCCATTATTAACGTACTGAATTTTTCGAATAAAAAACATATTTGCAAATAATTCGCGTACAGCTACCTAATTATCGACAATCATTTCGTTTTTTATGCTTTTTAATGGTAAATTTGCTGGCAGCAGTCATAGAACACCCGTCACCCACGGATATGAGCATTAATTGAAAATCGGAATATAGGAATAGAATTGTAGAGCCGTCAATGACTCTTAACTTCAACATTATTAAACACGGTCGCTTCTCACAAATATTCTCCACTTTTCCAACCATATATGTATAATTAAACAAACGACCACGTACACGACTGTTCCCATATTATTCTCAAAATAAATAAAAGTGACTATCAACATCTTACCCGATTTATATAGTATGTTAATTAAACTATTTAACAAGTTTATTTACATGATATGCCTCTTTGGCATACCCTGACTAGTACCGTACCTAGCAGAGGATTTACTCCATGAGGCGATCATGAGGCTATCATGTTGTATAGGTTTTCACGAAACATTTTAGTGGCAGCAGTGGTAGCCTAGTGGTTAAGAATTCAGCCTCTCATTCCGGGGGTCCTGGGTTCGAATCCATGGCGCGCACC
>DWME01009397.1:0-10953 GCA_018244795.1 Parelbella ahira ahira | reverse complement strand
TAATCACCGACTGAACGAACGCGTCTGAACGAACGTTACTAGCACGTACATACTCGTGCTAAGTTTATTTAGCAGTTAACTACGTTATACAGTTACATTGTGTTACGTAGTTAGGATGCCAAAAGTCCTCCAAACTTTACGTTAGACTTGAAATGGGATTTAGTTCTCGATCCCTAACGATCAAACTGCAATCCGAACTTACTATAATGGCTAAAAGACTTAGCAACTCCCTGCTAATAGTGTCTTAATTGAAGTTAAAATATTACAATTACATTACAAATGAAAAATAAAACAAGGCCTTGCGGCCAGCCTAACTTTAAAAGATGTCTTTTAAGCAGTTTCATATATAGTTAGTGCATTTAAATGAAAGTTACTTTTATCACATGAATTTTTTTTTAATCAATATTTATTTAAAGAGAGTTTTTACAGTACCTCTCTCATCGTGGTCCAAATTAACACTACACCAAGTGCTCTAAAGGCGCTTTTTTAACGTTATTAAATCAGGTGTACATTTGTATACTCATATATAAGCAAGTACCAAACATGTGGCATAAACGCAGAATATTGAAATTTTCATATATATTACCATTCATTAAATATCACATGAATAATCTACCTAATTATACCGCTGTATTACATAAGCGTCTTTAGAAAAGAAGGTTTACCTTGTTTATTAAATAAATTTAGTTTAAAATTACACTCTCAAATACATCCGCTCTTTTTTCTTTTTATAGAACACAAAGAAATTCAAGAACGTAAATTGCACCACCGTTTATTCTCGTTTACAAAAAGAACGCCGTGGGTCTTGTCGCCCGGAAGATATTTTAATTATTCTCTATGGGGGAACCTGCAGGAAATGTTAAACGAATAAAGGGAAACTTTCGTATATTTCACTCAGTTTCGTTCTATAAAAAAGTTACATCTCTGCCGTAACAATATACCAATAAATAATTGCCGAAACTTATCAGCACTTCGAATCCTAAAAGAAAGGCAATAAAAATAGAATAAATTATTTAAAGTATAACTGTTTATGGTCTCCCATTATTATTTTTAATTTTATAGCACACGAATGTTTTTAATACAGTTATTTAGTTTCCATATAAAAGACAACCCTTCGAGTATAGTATATCACTCGGTATCACGTATGTACCTATGAAATACTGAGCCAACAAGAGAGTCAAGACAGTCAAAGAAATCAGTCATAACATCAGTTTCGGAAATCGTAATAATACCATAATATTAAGTTGCCTGAGGGTTTACAAAATATCACAAATATCATACAAAGTTTCAGCTAGATCGAACAACTCTGGAAAGCATGCAAAATTGAATTTGCGACATTTCACTACAGACAGATACAGGGACGGGTGAAGTTAAGAAAAAATACTTCTCGAAATAACTATGTCTATACTAGAAAGGTTTTTATGTACACAGAATAAACGTAACATGTTAAGAAGCTGAGTTTAGATAGTGTTTATCTAACACGGCAAACCATTACACGAGTGAGAGCTCGCAGAGTGTCGTCTTACGGCGCGTGAGCTCACTTGGGGGCATCAAGCCCTCCGCTTAGTACGCTGTACGTCTCAATAGCTACGATAATAAGACGCTACGAAAATGGCTTTAAGTTTTTTATAACGAGGTATTCATTAATTCGCAGGAACTTCGATTCTTATTCATTTTTTTTTCTTTTTGTTTTGTAGATCAGTTGTCACTTTATGGATATAAATAGCCCGTTTGAAATAAGATTTATATACTATATACTATATGACAATATCGCTAGTTTTTGGTGTGGTCCTTCACGTATTCCGGAGAGAAGGCCTTCGAGCAACTGAACTAAGACTGCAAGTTTTACTACCTTCATTATAGTTTTTCAAAGCGACTTAAACATCGCGGCGTGATTACTTCAATACTTTTTTCTTTAAAGTTGTGAAACTTACTACGGACGAGAACACTTTCTCGGACTATCTAGGAACTTTGTCTGTCGAGAATCATTACATTATCATATCTATCGCTTCGATGAGAAATTTTCAAGACAAGCTGAAATTGCAGCAAGCAATAGATATGTAGATTTTGTATAAACACTCTTATGAAAGTTAAATCTTAACCAAAGTTTTTGAGCGATACTAATTCGACTAGAATTAGCCCAATTAAATTTTGAGCTTAGTGATTGATTTAGGAAACGATACGTACACCTACCGTTTATAGTATCCATTCAATAAGCAAATACCGCTCATTATACCGAAATCCATAAGCGACGCGGTGGTAATAAACGAAGAAGTGGATGTTATTAATTACTTAGTTACAAGCATGAAAGTGAATTATTCGTATATAGATTCATATTTCGCTGTATAAAATTTAGGAAATGGGTAATCGAATTGATTGTCACCTCACTGTAGTAACTAATAATCAAATTTTGTGAAATAATCACCAGATTGTCTGACGATCCGAAGAATACAACGGGAAGCTGCTAGATTCGGAAGGCCCAAGAGCAGAAGGAGTGGCGCCGATTAGGAAGGCCTATGTCCAACAGTGGACATCTCGAGGTTGATGTATCAACAATACTCGTATTTCACAGAATAAATATACGTAATTATTATTTAGTTTGATAACATTGATCAAGATTACCTACTGTTTTTATATTGTTTTTATATTATCTTGAAACTCAATCGTACTTCGGATTACTACTAACGACCTTGTAGTAAAACGTGTGTCAAAGCAATTGGCTCGGTGCGCCCACGAGGGTTCCTCGCTTGGAAATGCCACTTATGAACACTTTGTGATTACCGCCGCTGTTAGATAAACGTAGTGTTTTTGCATGTTTCACTCACATACCGCGCTTGTAAATAAACAATTTATGTTTCTTATTGAAATGAGACAACATTTTATGAATATTAGGAATTTAGTCGACTAGGTGGACTGACGGTCCTCGAAAGGCTACAAGCAGAAGCGTCCAGTAGATACGGCAAGCCGAAGACAAGGCACGATGGCGCTCATTAGAAAAGGCCTATGTCCAGCAGTGGACTGCGATAGACAGACGATGAAACAATGTATGTATATTTATTAAAAACTACTTACATCATACATTTATATCGTTTACTAATATTTCTTGGGTTGCTGTATTCCAGACTAAAGAGTGTGTTGGGAGGCTACACCAGACAGATGAGACAGTCCTCGGAAATGTCAATACATCTATGAAAGATATAAAAAACTTCGTAATTTAACTTAGTCTTAACTAAAAACATTTAACAATGGCTATGGCCAGCAGTCAGCACAATGATTCGGTAGATCGCATCTCCGTTTAATTAGTATATATGTATATTTTAATTCTGACGCCTTTTTCTCAGAAGATAGAGTAAACAGACTCTAAGGATTTCCATCGGCTAATATCTTGGTAAATGTCTTTCGCCTCTTTTAGTTTCATTTTACTCCTTTATATGTGCTAGTCTATTAAACTAGCAGTACTCTTTCTTAATACTAAGTATTTTATAAATAATTCAAATTTTCATTCACGTCATAATTTCATATTTCATTGCCACCTGGAACAGACAACAATGAGACCATTAATTTAGGGCCAGGTATTGATTTCCCCTAGGGCCAAATCCCAAATCTGACGTCGGAACACAAGGGAGATATGATGCCTCTCGGTAACTTAATCCTAGAGACGGAATGGGTTATCCCGTGGGATTCACAGGCTAACAACCTCGTTAAGTTTGCGTTATAACTAGCAGGCTTATTCTGGCGGCGTATTTTAAATATGAATTTTCACTTTGGATAAAAAACATCTCTTTTACTCATCTTCAACTCTTTTTTTGTCGCACTGTTGGAGACGGTCTTCCGCTAAGTATGAGAACCGTTCAGACAATAATGAGCTATTTTGCCACACAGGTCAAGTGCAGATTGGCAGAATTCCCACCGTTTAGTGATATTATGGACAACTGTAAAGTATACCTACCACAGGTTTCCTCGTAATATTTTATTTCACTTCATTTATGTATTTAGTTATCACGTTTGAAAAACCTTAGTGAATACATATAGAGAAGCAATAAGTACAGGGTTATATTTATCTTCCCTTTTATACGTGACCCTCAATATCCCATCTGTACATATCGACGCGAAGCGGAACAATCTCCTTGTTGAAATAGGATGGCAAATAGCAAGCGAAATAGTTAATGGTTATTGTTTTATATACAAGAACTTCTTGGCGTTGGCGTTCGGCAATCGGTTTTACACACTGCTATACATGTTTCACATCAAAAAATATTTCAGGAGAACCGAAAAATATATTGAAATGGTAAAAAAATCCCGTGACAGCTTATTCACAGTGCGTACCTAACATACATCGACAGGGTAAGTAATACGCTAATGTTGTACGAAGTTCATCATGTAGCTAGCTGCCTCTTACGTTTATAACATTTTCTAAAAAGCAATATATTTGCACGCATTAAGCCTAATGTATTTCACTTCAGCCTTTATTAAGGCGAGAGGTACGTGCTACAACTTAGCACGCTCAAAGAGACCTTTTATGTTGAGTGAAGCTTCCGATCGACACGGAGTGCCTGCGGGCTTTGAGCAAATCCACCTTGATAATGTTTATTCATATTTATTTCAGCTTGCTTATTGAAGCGCCCGTTTGCATATAGTACCTATACATACCTGTATATAAATAGATACCTATACATTAAGTACAATATACACATATTGACCATCACGTCTCGTAATTTAATCAGGTAGGCAAAGGGAACCGAGTGTCAAATGTTTCTATTTATGTATAGTATCTCTAGATGTATACATTTATCTATATACACACGTAGAACACACGTATAGTCATATACAGATATAACCACACATATATCAAGTAAACTATGTTTGTCCAATACAGTGCCTGTGGTATAGAGGGATATGGTCCTAACACTATTAAGCGCTGTCCGCGATTGGTCCAACTACGGAGTACGCACGGCTTGCATGAAATTTTGTTCTGACATTATACTGGCTAGTTTTAACTTTTTTGTCACACACAAGTGGTAACAGTAGTAAGTAAACATAGCAATGCTGAACACAACTGACGCTTGGAAGATTGCCAGAATTGTTACCAAAATGGGATTTCTGGTAAACTTCATTCTCTCTTCAACTCAATTTGTCTGTTAAGATTTTCTTTCCATTTTATAATTAATATATGCGTTGCAATATCAAAGAAATTACCAACACGTTGTCAGGGTTTAAGATCTTCTGCCTTTGTTTTACGTACCCATCACACATATTACCTAATTTTATTAGTGAGACATAGTTAGCATTTTTATAGAGATTTAAAATATTTTTTCCTTCGCTTAGATACTATTTGGGCAGATTAAAGACACATTCGGCCTTTTAATATGTTTACGTGTTTTTGTTTCTATATATTCATGAACTTCTATTTTTAAAGCGTTATGAATTATAAATCTATTGAAAGGACGCCAAAATTTCCATGTAATGTTAAAGCCATTTTAGCTAGCCCCAAGCTAGTCCATACTATTAACTTTTCATTCTGCTTAAACTTCATTCGAAGTCCGAAACTGAATATTTAACTTTAAGTACGAGTGAAGTACGAAGTTACTTGTCATGTTTTTTGTTTGAAAACTTTTAATACTCTGCTCATAAAGTTGCGTGCATTTTTATTATTTAGAGGAATTCATTGCGCAAGTTTGGATAAGGAAGTGAATGAATGAATGAAGTCGGTTAATTTAAAACTTGCCTAATCATCAACTCGCCTCTCAAATAGTCTGGAACTAATCGATGACAGACACGAACTATTACTTTTCGATTCGTTCCCGATCGGGCAAAGATATTTTTAATAATGCTGTGAACAATTAAAACGAATGCCTTGCCACGTTTTAAGTGTTGCCAAATAACAAAAGAGATCTTATTATATACGAATTTTACTTCGATACCGTCAAATATGTTAAATCACTTAAAATATGCTAAATTACTTAGTTCATAGTCATCAAAATCCTATATATACAAAACATAACCCGAAAAACTCTATACATTTTTTTTAATAGAACGTATCAATAGTCTGTACATCAAAATTGTAACTAATGACATTATGTTTTTGACAACTTTCACTTGTCAATGCAGTAAAAACTTAGTTAAAAGTTTCCCACGTCGGATAATCGGCAGCTTACTTTGAATAAGTATTATTACATAGTAGTGAAAAAGAAAGGAAACCATATTCTAATTTCACGTTGTTTGTCATTGTCCGTGAATTCTGACCGTCGAAATATATTAACACGTATGCTGTTTACATGATATTGTGAATACTTAAGTTTTCGTTTTGTTATTTGTTCAGAAATTTGACTCAAAAATTGGATCCACCCAATAAGGCGCTATTTAATTAATGTAAATATTCTAATATGTAATTTAGATACATTTTTTTCCACATAAAACGCCACTTTCTTTGAGACTCACACGAGCTATATTGTCAAAAACGACTATTGTGCTACATATTTATATCGCAAAATATTTAAAATAAACGTAACATCACGCCTGTAATTCCCGAAGACCCGTAGACAGAGGAGTGTGGTACACTCCCACGTTTCACCAGTTACGTTTACATCCCATGGAATAGGTGGTGAGCCTATCGATATATACCGAGCACAGATCCAGACTCCGAATAACTAATAGAAATTCTAAATTAGAAAAATCCAATAGTACCCGATCCGGGATTTGAACCCAGGACCTCCCGATCGGCAGTCAAGCTTGCAACCGCTCGACCAACGAGGCAGTCACATAATATTTGTAAATTGTTTTTCATTATCGAAATTCTCTGGACAGCAAATCTGCCTTTCTTAAATAAACTTTTATCAAAAATAATTGACAAGCTTTAACAGTAATTTTAGTTTCATACAAAAATCTACAATTTAAATTTATTGTACGATTGGCGTAGCTACAGTGGTATCTAAAAACAACCGGAGAACACAGCAACCCCAGCCCACAGCAACTTTGTAGTTTTAAAAGAAGACTGCTAAGTCTGGGGCTTCATGGTTTAAACTTGACCTTATTATAAACAAAAGTCGAAAGAACTGTATGGACTACCGCCTTGTTTTAGTAACAAAATTAATTAATGAATACAGATTACTATATACATATATGTATGTAGTTGTCCAATAGTTACTCGATCTATTAGGTGTTGCGTTTGCTTCTGCGAGCTTGCTATGACTGTGCCAAGAATATTATACGAGTTAATTGTTGGCCAAACCTTCCTAAAAGTGACAGCTTGTGACGTTTGCATTCTCAACCGTTAGCATTTGTAAATAATTAGAAAAATAATGTAATATACATCATAGTAAATAGATGACTTATGTATTTTTCTCATTGTGTATTTTAATCAAAAATTCTTACCTGGTTCCTGCTACTGGTTGCCAAACAGCGTCGAGAGGAGCGTGAGCCGGGGGCGGTGGCTCTGCGCCTTCTCCACCGGTTTCAGTTCTGCCTTCCCAGCCCTGAAACAAGATTAAAGAAGCCATATAATCAGAAGAAATATAATCATGAATCAATAATAATGCTGAATCCACCTTGAATCAAATTAATCAAAATCCATGTAATTCAGTTTTACATACAATTCTCTTTCAAATTAGGTTTGTGTATACATATTTGTTCCTGATTATGAAAATGTTCCTTATTCTAAAAAGTATTCTAGGTCCTAATCCCGCTAATAAATTATCACTGCGTCGAATTCTTTTAAAGCGGGTTATAAGTTTTTACTTGATAAGCGAAAAAATACATGTAAAAAATTTTAATATTTGTTTTAGTGGCGCGAATCAAGCATATTATGACTTGTGGCAAACGCTTGTGACAGCGACACCTTTCAAAGACTATAGTACCACCATCCACCATCACACCATCACCATCTATAAGTATCTAAGTTAACGGAAAGCCTGTCTATGGTAAGTACGCGGGAAAAAAGGCTACACGCATAACACAAGACAACTATCAGTTTCTATAAATAAATTTCTATAAACCGTTTCTATCGGTTAACTGATGTTCATGACAGCGTTCATGATTAATTTTCTTAATTATCACGACTTCTGTAAAATAATTAATTACACACGATATTTCGATCTTAAAATGTGTTGTAATACTTGGCATAATTATTGCGGTTCAAGTGCAAAAAACGGCATAATTTCGATATTCATTTTAAAAATCGCCGTCACCCAAACGTAAAACTCAATAATCATTACGGGACATTTATATTTAGTATTATTGTTCTTATGATTAGTTTCAAATACCTATGAACCTGTATATTTTATCCTCGTCGCTATTTTATTATATGTATGTACGGGGGTTGCTAGTACAACAGGATTACAATGCAAATTAGATGCTTTCAAATTCAAATGTTATAGAGAATCCTTGATATAATCAAATCAATCTCGATTCACTTCTAATGCACTGCAAACGATTTGTTTAAATTTTCCTGTCCTTTATTTTTCACTGCACTGTTGCTTAATGTGAAAAATAATAATAAACTCTGATTATTATTTTTCACATTAAGCAATTACAGTCACGGCATAAAGATATAAAAGAATGACTTCATT
The DNA here is from genome assembly GCA_018244795.1 of Parelbella ahira ahira. NCBI lineage: Eukaryota > Metazoa > Arthropoda > Insecta > Lepidoptera > Hesperiidae > Parelbella > Parelbella ahira. The sequence continues at coordinate 2,389 of DWME01009397.1, read as the reverse complement.
CACGATAAAAATATAGCGTGTGAAATGCACGGCGGGAAAACTTTACGACTCTTACAAAGTGATACCAATGTGAGCTCGATCCACCTGCGCAATATTCCGCACGTCATTGGTCCTACTTTACATGTAATCCCTATTCAATTAACTTCAGCTGGAATATAGTAATGTAATTTACATTTCGGTATTTTTTCAAACAACATAACATAAAATCACGCCAACATATAGGTACATATCTCCCCGAAGGGGGAGGAGACGCAGTATAGTACACTCACCTTTCCACAGTTTTGTGAAACAAAATTTGTAATGTAGTAATTATGGAGTTTACTAATGCTATTATTATTAACGTAACTATTTTGGGCAATCATTTAAGGTAATAATTAAAGTAAACTATTATTTAATTATGTATACCAAAAGTAATATTACGTTGACATAGACGTAATATTACAGTCCTCAAATGTGAAACGTGATAGCTTTTTATAGCTATTAAACGGCATCTCAACCACTCCACCAAGGACCATAAGCCAGAAATATAACCCCTCCTATCTACAGCCTTGTCAGTTCCGGTATTTGGTTTGAAGCGAAATGAATAATTTAAAAATGTTCTGAATTTCATCAAGGTTCATTTCATCATTTTAATTTCATACTAATGGGACAAGACATGATATGTTTTCCTAAGTATTAAGACAATTATTATACAAAAAACCATGGTATTCTAATTTCATATATATATATTTTTATGAACAATTTATCGTTCGTTCAATTTCAATTAGTAGCAATAGATTTTTGCGTAACATTCAAATTAAAACCTACCATGTCCTCTGATAGCTATCATTTCGTGATTATTTTATAGTCCGGTGTGAGAAACAAAATTATAATAATAATCTTTGACATGTCATAAATCTGGTTTTTCTTCCATTTCACCAGTTAATTGATACCTTAAATGAAAGACAAATAATATGTACGAGTGAATGTCCTTGTTTTCGATTATGTAAACTTGTCAATAATTAATTAATCCAATACGTATTACACTCTGGAATATTTTTAAGAGTACAAAAACTAGAATTATTGGCTTAATAGTTTCCTATATTGTTTCGGTCTCCCTTTCGATGTAGGTTTCACCATCGACATCTTTAATATACCTACTCGTATGTGGGTATGTTAAACATTCAAACGACCGTTTTATCAAATATACTATGAATATCGCCACACAATCATGAATAAACACATTGTCTAAATACCTTAGTGCATATTTCGACATAGAAATATGCAGCCCATGCAGTATGAATAATCCACCTCTTTGCTTATCTCTTGAAAACTACGACGCAAGTGTGCAGTTTGCATTAATTATGTGTGTTACCCTTCTGGCGTTTTTTTATAAAGGTTTTAGTCACACAAACTACATCCGGCAGTGCAGTTACATTACTTAGCTGGCATTGTGACTTTTAAGCTTTTTTTTGACCAGATTCTGTGAATATTTTAATGGAATATAAAAAAATGTTCATTACTTATTGGTTTTAGAATTGAAAAATATATTTATTATTTTGCCTGACACTCTTGTCGTATCACTGAGCTTAGGTTTAGACGATGTAATACTATTTCCATGTTTAAATTCGAGGAAGTAATATTTTAATGATACCTTATGTCTATGGATTAATATTGTTACGGTAGACTTACACTTTCTTCACAATATTGTTGATGAACACAACAATAAAAAAACAAACTGTTATATGACATTCAAAATACATATTTTACCAACATACTTATATACTATCTATAGGAAAATTTTCATTTTTTATTTATACATATAATTATTATACGTTTGTAATACTCTTTAAAAAAGAGGTTACGGGTTTCCAACGGTGAAGTATTCATTCTGATTTACGAAGCATTAGTGAGATTATCCGTATAATATAAAAATTACATGTGGCTCGCGCACCGACGATGGAAGGGCAAATATGGAATGCAGGAACAATTTTATTTTTCTCTCCTGCATAATGATTTATAGCACGGCATATGGCTGGTTGGAGTTCTGAGCTAATAAAAACGGACTAGCTACATCCCTTTTGATAGAAAGCATAAATGAGGGAGATTTTTATTCGTTGTGCAGGATTATTATAGTAGCCTGAGATCCTGGCGCTTTTTCATGCTTGTCACGGGACAAGCGGCTTATGGCATTCCAAGCAAACATATCACTTTGTCGCAAAATAAAAAGCTCAATTTGCAGTGTCGTAAATTCACTTTATAAAAAAACGACTCATAAATGTCCATGCTTTCTCTGATTCAGACTTTATGTTGTGGTCATCAAAACGTAATACGCATTACATGTAGAGGAAGATCAGCATATTTGGAATACTGGTTTGTTTTTCGGGAATAATTTGAAAGAGAAACGGGA
>DWME01009396.1:0-10953 GCA_018244795.1 Parelbella ahira ahira | reverse complement strand
GTGCCCGGTGTATGGCAATAGGCTCACCACCTATTCCATGGGACTTAAACGTAACTGGTGAAACATGGGGGTGTAGTACACTCCTCTGCCTACCCCTTCGGGGATTACAGGCGTGATTTTACGTTTTTAGAAAATCCAACCCAACAATAATTTCAACAATAATTTCACCCTTCTTATTCTGAGAGGAGACCTGTAGCCGACGGAGGAACATTTAAAAGTACACATTAAACGCCTTGACGTATGTAATAGCAATACGTATTTCAGTCAATGGCTACACGTCTACACAAGACCCTTGAGAGGCACGGCCGCAGTCAGCTCGCACGCTGGCCGAGCGTGGCTACACCACATAGGCTTATTTACATTTTAAAAAGCTACAAAACATCGGCCATTAGTGAGATACTGGAACACATGAATGAGTATTTACTTGTCCCAGTTGTTTTCCGCCATGCTACAAGATGTACGACACTTTTAATGGTTCATGGCTCATGCACGCTTTGTGTCAACGACTGTAAATTTATTATACTGTTCGATGAACACTCGAATATTCAGCGCTGTTCGATATGACTGAGCTGTTATTATTTTTACAAATACCTACCTGTTACTTCGTATATCGCAGTACAATTGCTCTCTGACGTATTACATGTACCTACATATATTTGATACTTTTATTTAATGTTGCCATCTTCATGATCCTACCCTAGGCTTGAGGTAACAAATAGTGTACATTTTATTTATGAAATGTATTATTTATTTATTTATTCTTTTTGTAACACCTTATGGCAAGGGATACAAGGGAATACTTGATGCCTAATGGCATTCTCTTCAGGTCAACCCTGGATTAAATTATAAATTAACACAACTTATAACATTGTAAGTCAACTGCTTTACACGAAACCAACTACTTGTTTAACTAGATACGGGAACAACTACAAGATGTTCTGCATAGTAAAATTCTTTACCCTTAGAATACTTGCGACAAAGAACGAGCACGGTGCAATATCGACGTAATACAAATTAAACAGAATATTTTAAAAGGAAATTAATTGCATAGAACTGAAATTGACTGCCTCGTTGGTTGAGTAGTTGAACACGCGATTGTCGAACGGGAGCTCTGGGTTCAAATCCCGGGTCGGATACTATTGGAATTTTCTAAGTTAGAATTTTTAGTAGTGACTCGTAGTCTGGATCTGTGCCCGGTGTATGCCAATAGGCTCACCAACTATTCCATGGAACTTAAACGTACCTGGTGAAACGTGGGAGTGTACTCCACTCCTCTGCCTACCTCTTCGGGGATTGCAGGCTTAATGTTCCGTTTTTACTCTCTTTTTTTTTAAATTTCATAGAATGATTTTTGTTATCATCCACCAGGGGAAAATATTGAAGTGCTGGCGACACTGAGAATATCGATTGATACGATTCCTGGGCGTCGTTAACGCCATTACGTGGACTCCGGCTGCTGAGCTATCAACAGGAAAGGAAAAAAAGAACCATGACGAAGAAAGTATACGTCGCGCACATCCAACCTCCGGAAGCACCTCCGCAGGCCCAATTCCTGGGATATCCGGTAAGTTATTACAGTAACTATCCATATCGCGCCGGACTAAGACTATATCTCTCGGCTCTTTGCGAGGATATCAGTGTCGTAAGACGCCACTAAGCCCCACGTAGCAGATTGATGGGCAGCAGCTTAGAGCACGCGAGAAGCCGTGCTCTGCGATCCATAACCCGCATGCCCAGCATGAGAATTGTGGGCAAAACCATCTCAAGACAGACAGTGGATTTAAAAAGGTAGTGATGTTGATGATGATGTTAATGGTGATGATGATGATGATGATAATGATGATGATGATGATGATGATTACAATAATACCACACAAGCACCTTGTATATCATACACAAATTCTGTTAAATATAAGTTTGAGCGACGTGACATCCTGTAATAAGCTGAAGCATTAGCTGGCCCTTTCCCGTACGCCGTTATGTCCATAAACACCATCCTATGCGCAATATGAGAAAACAAATACGTTGGGCGAAAATAAGTAATTTTTTAAATGGTCATCCCTGTAATGTCTATGATATTGACGAAATATGTTTCTCCTAATAATAAATCGCGGCTAATGTGCGGATTAAAACTGACTTATCACTTATTCATTATCAACAGACAAATGCAGAATGTCGATTTTAACGCATCTCCAGTTTTTAGGAACTTGGGAAAACAGTCGTGTACAATCAACATGGCGGCTGGCGTGGCTGACATGTTGCGAGACGCAATAACGGCTATAGTTCAGTATTGACGTCTAATAAACAACTAATTATGTTTACCTTTATAGATATTTATTCTCAAAAAGACAACTTAGTCATATAGATGAGAAATGAATATGAACTAAATTAATAAGTACATTCGTTCGTCTGTAATTGTCTAACGTGTGTTTGTAATAAAATAATGCTAATAGTTAGGAAGAAAAATAAAATCTGAAAAAACGTGAATAAATTAAAAAAGAATTAAATTAGAATTAGAAAACTAATTAAATTTGAAATAATTACAAAGCCAAGTACTTGGTGCTTCGATATTAGCCAATACTGAATTAGTCGAACCCAAGACAAAGGATAACTTGTAACTCCGCACTAATTGCGCAAATGAATATTCCACAAATATTACTTTTCATTGAATTTTTTGGTTGATTGTGTGAAGATGAAATTGTTACAGATATTTGATTATGCCTTTAATTTATTATTGTTTATAATAAAAGATAAATCGGACAAAATTTGAATTTTTTTTACCAATGGCTACCAAGAGAATTCTGTCTTTAATCTCTTGAACCGTATTCGGTAAGCACGTGAAATTTTTACAGACAGCTTATTACTATGATCGCGATAAAAAATTGCGCTAAAACTAAAACAGTCAATAATAATGAACACATAAAATAAAAATGTTTTTAATAAAGTGATTTTAAGGATAAATGTCGCAAGATGATATCGTATATTTCATTATATGGTGTGCTTAATTTGTCCGAGTCGCACATGAGCGATTTTTGCGAATTGCGAAGAGTTATAATTATGTTAACATCGTTTTAGTTAGAATCTTTTGTGTACATATTTTTGAACATGGAACGTAAAATTAATAAACTGATTCAAAATACATCTAGAGCTTTCTGCAAAAGTATTTTTTTATTATTAATTTTACTTTGATCCAAACACATCGTATCGTTACATCTAGACACGCGGCAGCGTGTCAAGCCGAGTTCGCATGGCGTGTTTTGATAAAACTATACCTACAGCGCAAACGTAGAAAAAAATGTAATTTTATAAACAAATAGTAGTCTATAATAATATTATCATGACCGAAAAGTAATGATATCCCACCAAAAACATTAATGTGAAAATTGTTATCTGGGCGGCCATTTTGTCATTATATTTATCGTCGCTCAATGCTCACGGTCACTTGAGATTGTTTAGTTTTTGTTGGCGGAAAAGTAAATATTTATATTAAGATATTGGTGTCATTTGAAAGGATGTACAATGTATAGTTATTAAACTAATTGTATCTAGTAACTTTTATACTTTTGTTGTAAAACTTGAAATAAAAAATAATTAAAAAATAAAAATAAATAAGTAGTTATTAGTTTTTTTTTACTATTTCCATTTTTCAGTTTTTTTTTCATCTATTATTACTAATTGGAGCCATTTATTTTCGACTAATTCAAATTCTATATTTGAACTTTCAACTTAAAATCTACAGCATCTCAAAGTTTGACTTGGTTAGTTTTCATATGTTTCGGTAAACAGTTTATCATCTTTATTTTATTCGCACTTTTGCATGTTATTGTTTAAAGTATTTTAAAATTCTACTGTAATATATATTTGATTTCCTAGTAAAAACTCCTCAAACTATAAGAGACTCAAACTCCCAATATGGGAGTTTAAGTCTCTAGTATCTTGGATAACATTGGCTGTAGAGCAAGATTTCCAGTTCGTTCTAAGAAACTGGAAGTCGCCCATCGAACAGCGGTGGGCACAGAGGCCCACCGCAGGGCTGTGGCAGGGAGTATTGATGATTACATCAGCTTTGTACATATTAATTATTGAATTTTGCAGCTTTTATAAAGTTATAATTTTCATTGTTCCAGGAAACTAATGCGGACAATACAAAGCTCATTGTCATATCCGCAGAGGACTTGGAAGCCGATATTGGTATGTTTTAGGGCAGTTGGAGTATCTTCGTGTAATTGTGGCTGTGGATCGTTTAAGTTTGTGGTTGGATGTGGGATTTGTTTTTATTGACGTATTTATATAATAATTTCTCCAATTTACAGAGTATGATATGTCCCCGATGCCGGCTGCGGCTCACCTGGACTACGCCCTTGGGCCCGACGGCCACCCTCCCTATGTCATGCTGATATTCAAAAAAATCTACGCAATTCTCTGCGAGAAAATTTGTAAGATTTTCTTCAATTACCTTGTGTTTATTTATTAACAATTTGTATAGTCCGTGCTGAAATAAATGAACAGGTTGGGGTCCTCCGATCGTTAAACAGTATAGAGTCATTGATCTTTGTTCTTTACTTTTGAGAGGACAGCAGTTCTGACTGGGATCAGTCCTTCAAGTAGGAAACCAATCAACATCATCATGAAACCAATCAAGTAGTCTCCACAATAGGAAAACGCCTGGTATTCATTTTGTTTTACGTAGGTTAGGAATACACCAGGTAGTTCACAGATGGGTTATATTGTCAAACATTACTGACTGTGTCTAGTTCTACCACCAGCAAACTGACTAACTGTCAGTTACCACCGTCAGTAAAAGGGTTTAGCTTTACTTTATAGATCCATTGCCATCTGCAGCACATTGCCAGACTACATGCTCACAGCTCTGAGGTGCAAGTCATGAATTTACACCTCATGTCATGTGTTTGGGTGAAGTTTAAACCTTGGAACACTACTAAAGACTTCTTCCAGACACATATAACCTAGTACTCATCAAAGCAAGTGTTAATCTTTGTCTGGATATGTAGGCAGGATCATGGTCAAATAGGAGCAGGCGTAAATAAAGAGGTAGGTATATGATAAAGCATGGTGGTCAGTCTGCTTCAGTGCTGTTAAAGGGGCGAGGCCCAACAATGACTGAGACAAAAGTAAGAGCTACCTCCTTAAACATACGTCATGTTTCCAGTGAATTGCTTCAGGACTCACCAGGCGACCCTGAAGCGCCTGGAGAAGCACAAGCTGGAGCTGACCAACGACAGCACCATCGACAAGCCTGTGCTTGTGAATAAACTTCGCAAGATCGAGGTGAGTTATTTACTGAAAACCTCCTGTTTGTTTAAATTATGGAGTGATAGGAAGGTTGATGGCAAAGATTATGATGATGTTGATAATGATATTGATGTAGATGATGAAGATTAATTGAAATGGCTGTTACATTTACAGAAGCGCATGCAGGCCACCAAGGCCGACCTGAAGTCGCTGCGGTCGCTGCTGGTGGAGATGATCACGGTTTTCCAGAAGGACAACTATTTTTAAATCTTCCGCGTCCTTCGGTACCCGCTTCATAGTCCCACACCGCTTGTATCCACATATATTCATAGTCATTGTAATCCAGTTATAGATCGGCGCTCAGCGCGCTATTACGCTGACTGAATCACTGAGGTGTCCCACACACCATCAGGCGGCCGAGGGCAAAGCGCTGCACGATCAACGCGGCGCGACCTGCCTAGTCCGCGTTTACCGCCTTCGACGGTTCGGCCAGGCACAAACGTGGCGCCCTCTTTGATCTGTCGGCAAAACCTTATAATGTAGTATTTTTAAATGTTTTTTGAAAATAACCATGTATTCCGGATAGTACTTACTTCAAGTTTTTCTCCTAATAATAAAAAATCAAAAAGATTTATGGCTGTTTTAGTGATAGTATGAGGACCCTGGAAACATGTGTGATAGAACGAATATTTAACATTATTAAACGTGCAACATGACATATGTGACTAGTTCTCTGAAATTGAGGAAAATCGTGTCCAACTTGTTTTGTGTTTTGATTTTATGTAACAATAGATCATAAGCGTATTTTTTCAGGAAAACTAAGCCACACTACCGCTACTCAAACCATACCTACATAGTTTTAGTTTACTCATCTGAAAATATGGAATGGCAGTCGACGGAATACTTTGAATATCATCGTTCATAAAATTTGTTAATAAGGGAATAATGTATTTATGTTGTATATTGTTACATTCGTAAAAAATTATAATATTTTTGGGTATGTTTATATAACGAGGGGTTTTGTCCAACCGAGATTTAGAAGGAGTGACGTCCGCATCGCTAACAAGAAGAAAAAAGAGAAAAGAAATGAGCCGAGCTTTCGTTCCTTCTGTGCATCAGTCAATTTATGCGGTATCCATTTGTCCAGCTTTTCACATCACCGATTTGTGTATAATGAGTCAAGATTGTTTGATACATTGTGCATTAATGTTAATTCACATGCACTTAGGCTGGAATTCGCTGGAATTCCACCTGAGATTTTGGGTCGACCATGTGGTTCATTACAGGTCGAAATCTCTCGAAAGAAATTTCCTTAACCAACAGGCTATAGTCGCATTGGTAGCCATTTGAATTTCGAACACACTATTGATAATGGCGACTGCTTGCCCTGTTGTAGTTTCACGGTGGGACCCATACTTCATAAGCACACGAATTACCCTGATTTCTATGCTCTCACTATACTTTTTTCAAACTGAAATATGTGTTAGAAAAAGGGAAAGATGTACATTTCACACGAAAAATAAATTATGAGACTATACTAAATGAGGTTATGTGCAATCGAAATATGTAAATAACATGAACTTTGCTCCACTGCCTCCACTGACAACCTGATAGTTATAATCTCGCAGTAAAGACTGTGAAAATTTTACACGTGGCTCGTTGTTCGTGATACGCCGACGAGCCGAACAATTGCAGTTTATCATTAAGTTTATTATGTTGATTCTTGAAACGACACGGCTGCGTCTCGAGACCGATCCGCGCCAGTTTCGAGATCTCTAACGAGCCTAGAGCGTGGCTGGCCAATATACAAGACCGAGGTATTCCCTACGGTGATCCAACAATGACTAAACCGACTTGACAACAAAATAGCGGTAAAGCTTGCTCGTAAATCACAACTTTTAAATTTTTGTAAGCACTTTAAATAAAAAATGTCTGTTTGCGCGGAAATTCTCTGAAGTGAAAAACTAAATTACATTAAAGAGATTACGTATTTCAAATTACCCGTACCTACATTTTGAGTCACAGAGCAACTCTAACAACTTTATCATCGCTTTATATGCCCTTGCAGGCATACTTTCAGCATGCTTCTAGGCGTATATTCCGGGGCCTTGGAGTCAAATCTTTGCATATACCTATTTATACGCAAATATTTAATTTTGTGAGAAATAATAGTGTGCATCTGTAGATATAGAGAATTATTCTCTACATAATTATTTGCGCTTTTGAGTTTAAATATCTCGCAAGTCTTAGCTTTATTTAAGATACGGAGAAAACAGTGTGTAAACGTGGATATTTTAGGAGTTTTTTTTAATGATCTATAAAGTGCATGAAGTATACCAAATCGTATTAGCTAATGTTGTTGACTGTGGCCTTCTTTTTCAGAGAAGAGTCTCATGTTGAACAATGGAAAGGTAAAACAGTTCATGTTGTCATTGCACAGTGCTGGGTTCAAATCCATGCCGCGTACCTCTTTATAAAAGTGCGTTGTAAATTTAAATATCACTTGCTAACGGTGAAGGAAAACATCGTGAGGAAACGTGCACACCTTAGAATTTATTAAAAGAAAAATATATTTTCCGAGATGTGTGAAGTCCGCCAACCCGCACTTGGCCAGCGTGGCAGACTATGGCCTTAACTCTCTCAATATGAGAGGAGACACATATTCCAACAGTGGAATGACAAATGGGTCGATTATTATTATTAATGTCCGCACACTAGCTTGACAGACCACAATTACTACAAATAACACAACTTGCAATTTTCTCCTGATAGCTTGAGTCACTTACAATTCAAACACCATTTAAATATAAAATCATAACAATGGTAACATGTGTATAGTATTTGCTAAGCTTATATTGAAAACATAACCGATTGAAGTAAAAATCTCAGGTTGTCCTTTACTTCTACTGAAATCTCTCTGACTTCCTTATTATTATTATTTGCTTAATAACATTGTTTTACTTTCCTCAAAAAAACGTTTCTTTGGACTCTATAGAATTAGTTATTGTGAGTATATGCGAGTGTATACACACTCACATATACATGTCTCACACAAGTGTGAGTATATGTCACACACAAGTGTGAGTATGTTTCACACAAGTTCATATTTAGGACTCCTTGATATAAGACAGGTCTTTTGGAACTGTACAATAGTGTCAAAATGCATCCTTTTCATATAAACCATTTTAGAACTTGTTGGGATTGTTTATATTATATTGTCCTACAAAACTGTCACTAATATATTGGTAAATACTGTGTCTTTATTTACTCTTTCAACAAAATTTAATCATTGACATCAGATTTATAAAGTGTAATGTAATTCTCAATACTAGACAAAAGTAAACTTAAATTGAATGACTCAAGATATTACATAACCACTTAAATTGTTAAGTATTTTAATATGACAAAGTAAATATCAACAATTTACAAGAAAACATTAAAGTAACAAGTAGAGAGGACTCAATTTAATCATAAAATTAAATACATCCAGAGGAGCAAGAAATGCCTTTTATAGATAATTTCCACATACAACTTCAGATCACAATGAGACTTGTCACTCTCTATGCACTAGCACATACACCGCCAGGCACGCAAGTACTGCAAACTGAAAAAAAAGAACATTTTATATGTCACAGCCTATTGAATACAAAAATATACAATTGCCTTTAAACAACTCAAGTCTATAACCGTACATGCCACTAGAAAATGACTTTTGTAACAAAACAAATACATGACTGAAGAGAATAACAGCAGTTTTGGATTATACTGAGGAGTTATTTTAGAAATAAATCTACCTCGCTGGTGATTGCAATTTAGTAAACGTCCGGCCTGATCATTCACAAGTCAAGACGACTAAGTACAGTCTATGCCAACATTTTTACTTCCATTAGGCTGTGGCTTACATATTGCACTCAATATGTTACTAATCAACATTTTAATTCCTTGAATGTTTTACTGCTCCAGTGCTGACTGATGTCGTAGATTAATGTTTCTAATAATTACAATAAGATATTGTTGCATAATGACAGCTACTAACGGACTGCTTACCAAGCACAGCACCAATGTGCTCACAGTTACCATTGCAAATTACAACACGTGTGTTGCTTAACATTATACGCTTATTACATTGTAACATTAGAGCTGAAAGCTTTTCGATAAATAAATTGTCATAATAATAACTTTAATTAACCTCATAAATTAACTAATACAACATAATGGTGAAACTGTGTGACAAGTGAACTGCCTTGTTCAGGCATGTGTGCACCGCACAGCCGCTATGCTCAACACTGTGTCAACTACACTTCAACACATTACACTTGAGATGGGCCAGTGTCCTGTCTCAGAGAAATAATAAAATTATAATTAAGTAAAGTTACCTTAAATTTAGGATATTCATTCATATAAATTGTAACCATTCCCACATATGGCAAAAACCCTCGAGCTCTGCCTACAACATCTTTTTTGGTGAGCCACAGCTGGCCCTGAGCGTAGAGACCTCTGTCATCTACACTGTTGTTGTCCCCTTTGGTCAAAAACTTGACAGTACCATTACTCCTGAAAATACGAATAAAATTCAGATAGGCAAATTTTAGTTTAGATACATATCTTGGAGCAGAATATCATCACAATCTCATCTTATATGGAGAATGAATATTGATGACTTACTTTTCGTGCAACTTTAAAACTCTGTGTACAATAGGAATGTCTCGACCCTCCACTTTGAAAACGACGATTTCACCCACACGGACAGGCTCCTCTGGGTAATTTGTAAGGAACAGAAGATCTCCTCTGTGAAAGGCTGGCTCCATGCTGCCAGAGAGAACCACAACGATCGGACTTTCACTGCCCGTCACCACCATCAAACCCTTCCATATCATGAGTGCTGACGACACTATCATACCAAAACTTAATAGTTGGTACACAAACTGAAAAAAAAAGGATTTTTTAAAGAAAACCGGTGTGTTGGTCACGTCATCTTCGTGTTATTATACAAAATTTCACCTGGCGCTTGTTCATGCGCTTTACATCGTCAAATAAACTGTCTAACATTTTTAAAGTCAATTTTAACTACACCGAAAGAAACGAAAATATCTCTAAAATTGTTGGTTATCTCTATGTACCCTTTCAAACCAACAAAAAGATATCTTCAAAACTTCGACGACCACGTCAGAACGAAACGTCAAATCAATCAAAGTCACAATCAAGGCTAAAACCCAAACATTCTAGCACATCTGCTCTATGACAGGTAAAATATATTTTTAATTTTTTTAAGAGAAATTTTTTTAGACGCGACCTGACTACAATATCCACCACAGCAAAGTCAGAGCGACACCCGGATGCGCGTGTTATTTCCGAACAAGGCACCGGTAAAGTAAAGGTTCGTTATAAAATTAACACCAATGTTCTTTATTCGGCTATTTTATAATTTTATTAAATCTTTCTCGAAAATATAAACATTAAGAATGTGGCATACCCGGAGGTGGTTCTATAGAAATAGGAGATCCGCCATTTTTTCAGGTGTAATTTTGGTTGTAGGAAAATCGCCATGCACTAAACTCTGACTGCGGACTCTAACAAAATATTGCGACAAGTTTTTAAGCATATCTGCAATACATTATTAAATTGCTTTGTTTTAAATATAAATAAACTATATCAACTAAATTATAGACGAGTTTCATTTAACTATATATTAAATGTTTC
>DWME01009395.1:0-10954 GCA_018244795.1 Parelbella ahira ahira | reverse complement strand
ATACTAGCCCTAATTTACCTCTATCTGTTATAGTAGGTAAAATAAATGTTAAGATTAGCTTTAGTAGAAGCACATTCACGATCCATACAGGTGTGATATTCAAAGCGTACAATACATTGTTATAATAAAATGAGGGATTCATTGAAGAAACAAACAAACATTGTATCAACAGTGACGTGATACTTATCTGTACGATAGTATAAGTGCAATCAGATAAATTAGGTAGGTACATGGATTACCTTGTGACACACGTATATGCAAAAGAGCGAACATATTACGAGAATGAATATATAAAAATTAATGCAACCCAAAATATTTAAATTATCTTTATGTAAACAAAACAACAAAGAATGTCGTAACTCAAAAAAATGTTATAGTATAATACATACTACGATAGAGTTTAGAACAATAAAGACGCTAATAAATGCACAGTTGAAGTTTTAAAATGTTTATCTAAATCACAAATCATCATCATTGTTTTTCGTTCGTTCGTTTTAATGTATGGCTAAATATTGGTCAAATTTATCAAATTCATAAAATTGAGAAACATTTAATTTATCACGATAAGCATAGCATCAACTCATTCATTAAACTCTTTAATGATAATGTATTTTTAAAAGCGTGCAAATTCTGATCTATGTTATTAAGATTAATGCAGATATAGTTAGAGATTGATTCTGAATGTCCCTGTTTTAAGGGCTATTTGTATGAGTGAGACAAAGAATTTAAAACTCATTTAGGGATAACGTCAACATTTCTATTTAAAGTTTTGAAAAAATTACTTATGAAAAAGAGGTAAACAAATTGCAAGAAATTATGAACACTTAAAAAAAATATTCTTACTGTATTCCAATGATAACCGTAACTTGTTTTATGTTAATCTCATTTTTGAAAAGTAAGCAAGATCTAAAATATTTTTAATGCAAAATTTATTAGGTAATGTTTTTTGTTTTGCGATCGAGTTCAATAATCCTGAGTCACTCTGATTGCTTAGAACAATAGATAAGAAAACACACGACAAGTTACAAAAGTCACGTCTCTCCTTGATATCATTTGATGGTTCAAAGACATGTATATAACATAGAGACTTTGTTTATTGAAAAATTATATAGATTGACATATCGTACATCGAATAAACATTTGAGCCATGTATTCCCAGTGAGCTAATAACGAAATAGAGTGAACAATGCGAACTGATGCCTGAGAGGAAACGATAAAGTTTGTCAACGAGCGGGAAATTTATATAGCAGGAGATATTTCTGTACGCGACAAAATTTGTAATAACGAAATCCATAGAAAAATTAAATGAATGATATGAATCTGCAAATAGATATATTGAAGTGACGATAGGAAGGTTACTGTTGTTGATGGGAAGAAGTCTTTAAACAGATAGTGCACTTTGGTAAGAGGAGCGTAAGACGCCCATCGATCAAGTTGTCGCATAAGCCAAAGACAACTAAAAGTTAATGAAACGGCTGAATTGAAAGAACTAATGGATGCAATGAATGATAATAATATAAATATTCTGTAATGAAAATGAATTCATTTATCTCATAATTGTGACAATAAAATTCCCAAAATGTATTAATCTCACTGCTGTCACTTTGTGTACGAAAAGATATAAATGGTTTAATATCCCTAGAATCTTGGTTTCATAAAAAGTAATGGATATATATTGGTTAAGAAAAAACTAAAGTAAAGCAGCGCCACTTTCAATATTGACTTTTCCAAAGATATGAATGGGTTTGATTAAAAAGTGCATGGAACGCAGTCATGAATATCTCTTCTATATGCATTATTTCATAGTCGATTTTTTTATCATATCGAATTCGTTTGTTTCCAGTGTATTACGAGAGCAATACTGGGCGTGTTCAAAATGGCCATACGCTCAAAGAATTTTGGCGATAGCCGTTGGAGTCCTACTAGGCGCTGTTGTAGGTCTTGCAGTCACTTTGGCTCTTAAAAATGACTACAAAGATGGATGAGGAATCCGTGGCATCTTCAGATCATATCCAGCGCCTGATTAAGAAATAAATGACGAAAATCTCTCTTGTGATATGGTATACATAAATGTCTGTGGAAACCTTGACGACTGTGATTACTACGTATATGTGATAGCAGATAGTTAAGCAGACAAATAAGCTAATATATTTAAGTCTTAGATCCTGTAGAGTTTCAATACATCGATACTTGAAATTATATAGTATATAGATAAAATACATTAAGTCAATTTAACAATCTATCTAACCAGCTTTCTCGTGACAATGCTTGCACGAAAGCGTAAATATTTTCCATATATACGTCAATCATTTATTTCACGCGTTCAGCGGTTGATGCCGAAAATATTGTCAATGCCAAGGCGCTTGACGGGAAGTCGAATTAGTTGCACACGAAATGTTACCAAAATTGCCAAAACAGTTTCGATAT
This sequence comes from Parelbella ahira ahira, assembly GCA_018244795.1. Lineage (NCBI taxonomy): Eukaryota > Metazoa > Arthropoda > Insecta > Lepidoptera > Hesperiidae > Parelbella > Parelbella ahira. The sequence continues at coordinate 8,527 of DWME01009395.1, read as the reverse complement.
GAAAACGTTACAGGCAAACATTATTACTTTGCAAGTGTTAATCTTAATATGGAATACAACGATCGTTAGGGTATATACAATATACATATCCGGTTAGCACTATTGATCCAACAATATGTCGATAACACTAGATAAGATTATAGAATCATTGTAGCGTTGTACATAATTTGTATATTGTATAATTTTAATATAATTATGACATAGTATGAACATGTTGATATTTTAATATTTAATAAAATTGTTTTTTAAAATTGCACGCTGACTATAGCCAAATATGACGGACCTAAAATATTTGTTGCACCTCTATAATATATATCTACGTTTTCTGCAATAAATTATTTGTATTTGCAGAATCGTACTTGAGTTTTGCCCAATACCCAATATCAGTACTTTACTTTGATATCAGTTTTATTACAAATTTAAATATCTTTAAGGAGATTGTATGCAATTTACTGTGATCATTCCAAGTCCGATTTGATTTCTTCGTAGTTTTAATATTTTCGATCATTATGCAAGTCTTTGTTCGTCCGATAATTAGCATACTTATGCTGTGTATGTTGTGGTTTGTCATGAACATCAGTCAGCTCAACAGTTTTATTGAATGCTAAGTTTATTCAAAAGTTACATTTTCTCCAGACTACGTTTCCCATTTTGTACTTTAAACAGAAAAGTAAATACCCGCTGGCATTTAAAAGTGACGTGGTATATTTATTGTTATAGCAGCATTAATATTCCTCATGATCCCATTTAGCTTAGTTCCGGCAAAATGTAGGTAATTCAATTCTGTATTACTAGTAAAAGCTGTGGGAAACTGTAACTTATTAGAATACAATAAAATGTTATCTTAAATGGCAAATGTAGCAATAACTATTGTTTTCTAGGATGTATTACAAATTCACTCAGTTATTTTGCAGTCTCCAAAACAGGAATATAAATAGTTTCTTCTTGCTTTTAAAGTAATTTAAATACGGTTTTCCAAATTTTGTCAGACTCTAACACTATAACTTGAGATAGTTATCTCAAGCAGATAAGTTTATCTACTCGTCTACATATAAGTATTTTGTTTTGACATAAATGTTTCTAGAAATGAGATACTTTCTTCCGTTTTTTCCGAGATAACTTCGATTTTGTAATTTTTTTATTTTGTCTGTGAAAGAGGCGCTACTGCTCCACATACGTATGTATGTATTCTCCAGTGCTTTCATAGTTGTCGTCTTATTTGAAGACATCTAATTACATGAAAATTTTGACTATTGTTCTCGTTGGTAGCAGCGTCTCAACTGATCTCACGAAGAGCTTTGGTACGATATAAGCAGGAATAGGTTAAATGACTATGAAACATTTTGGTTTCGTCATTTGATACTTCTGTTACATTAACATTTAAAAATATTTAAAAGATTATTTAAAATTATTTTGTAATTAAATAATAAAAAAAGATATGATTGAATATAGTCTTTGTTTTTTTTATGTACGGAAATTACTTTTGCTTTCATCTCCTCCTCGTCTGAACTATTTTGAAAACTTTGGCTAACCTAAATATGAATTTGTTCATTGTTAATAACATTACTGAAGGGAATAATAGTTTGAATCGATTAATGATATATTTGATGAAACATATTAAAACAATTTACACATATCATTTTGGAAAAGTGTATTACGAGTATGTAGCCTGGCTCACCATCTATTCCATGGGACGTTAATGTAAATGGTTAAACGTGAGAGTGTACTACTCTCCTCTGCATACTACTTCGGGGATTACAAGCGTGATGATACATATTAAGTGGCCTGTTGAAAATCATAATTTCAATAGGAATAAGGTAAATAAGTTTAATCCGAAAGTAACTTTAACGGACAACTAAAGGTTCGCAATTTGCTTGCATTTCTTAAAGTGGATTAACAATACAATATACGAACAACACAGTACTCAGATAGATACGAATACATAAACATACGAGTATATGTATGAAAAAAATTTCCCATGCCAAGATATGAAGGCTTAGCCGTGTGTATCTGAGCGCGAAGCGGTCTTCTTACGACTGATAATATCATTATTATGAAGGCCATCGATTCAGGAATTATTTTCCATTGGGTTTAACCCAATTACGAGACGTTTTGATTTTTTAATGATTTGCAACAACAACATAAACTTCTCATACAATCGTAACAACAAACGGATTGGCAGAGGGGTGCAATACACTTCTGAGTTTTGTCGAGTTAGTTCTACTACAAGAGTACATATTATACTCGCATATACAAAATTTTTCGGATTGATTGGTCGATATACGTTTTAGAACAAATATCGAAAGCTTTAAAACGATTTTAGCAGCGATTGACAAAAGAATATTTAAAAGTAACCAGGTATTTGCAAAAAAAAATTTTTGAATTTTTTTTATGGTAAATGACGAAAGTGTTAATACAATTTGCTACTAACAGTCGTCTATGTAAAGGCTGACCGCGTTAAAAATGCCATCCCTACAGCTTAGAAACTGTGCTTCTATGAGCGACTATTTCGGATGTACCTACCTAATACGAAGAGATACAGAGAGAAGAGATCGGTTACTTTGATAACGTCTAATTAGGTGCAATAATGGTCAAGTGGCTTGTTCTTTTTTTGCTTTTTGGCAAAACCCAATTTACAGCAATAATGTCGATATTTCTATGTTTAACAAAATAGCCCACCATTTAGCATATTGAATAACTGTTTCTTATCTTATCATTCTTAAAACTTGGCGTAAACAGATGAAGTAAGTGCTCCAAATACACTAATGATGTATGTCTAAATACATTCATCGCCAGCTAGTGGGAATCAAAATAATTCCGGGGCTCAAAAGATAATAGTAATTAATGTGTTGATAATGTTACCTGGAGTTAGATTTACTATTCGTAAACAGCTACGCAAAGCAAATACATTAGAATGAGAACAATAGCTCATTCATAAAGAGCTACGCGAGACAAATACTGTAACAATAAGATGATAATAGTAGCTCATTTATAGGTATGCCTGGAATAATCAATTTCAAACTCTCAGACATAATTCAGTTCTTGCATATTGTACCTACATATGTAGATTGAAAACAAAAAAATACATGAAGTGAATAGAAGGTTATGAAGCGTATGAATGAAAGATTATTTAAGTGATGAAAAGACTTATTTTTATTTTGCCACGTTTTTCTCCATTCTCTGCTTTATAAGTAAAGTCCATGAAAAGGGAACTGTGAGAAGGTGAGATAGGTCTACACCAGCATATACAGGACCAGCTGTGTTCAATTCTCTCAATCATGTAACAAAATTATACAACTGGTTAATTTACCAAATGTAATTACACTTTATTGAAAATAGTTCCGAGAGGTTTTTGATTTGGTATTTATTTTTCGAATTACGTTACGTCCATACATGTACATAATTATGTATAAGGTAAAAAATTAAATATCAATATTATTTTAACGTTCATTACCTAAGTGTATTAAAACGGGTTGAAAGATAAATTTTCAATTTGAATTTCAAAAATAATATTTCATGTACCCATAGTGAAGGCGTACGTCAGTCACATGATGCTGTGATACGTCACAACAGTGTTAGCTTAGCTGTGTGCTGTCTGAAAGTATTCGTAGACAAACCGATAGAGAGACAGGGTTGAAGCCTTAGCGGTAGTAATGCTATCATTAGTGAGGTTAAAAAATATTTACACGTATTTAGATTTAAAATGCTGTGAGCTCCGTCACCTAGGTACTTATGATTGCGATTTAACGTCAGCAAAAGTCCACGTAAAACTCATTTGTTACCAAAACGGTATTGAATATATTGGTTTATTTATTCAATATTTTCCGAAACGAATGTAAATTTCCCCGCAAACCGCAGGGCCACGATAACAGCCATCCATCAGCTTATCAGATGCTATCGTCAGATACGCGCCGCGGCCTTGCCGTGAGGTGAATAGTTCTAATTCTATTTTTAAAATAATTCCGTTGTACTTACAAGTATTTATCATATTACTGTACAAACGTAAAATGATGCCTGTAATCCCCGAAGGGGTAGGCACAGGGGTGTACTACACACCCACGATTCACCAGTTACGTTTAAGTCCCGTGGAATGTGGTGAGCCTATATACTTTAAATAGTAATTGTAAAATCAATATTCTTTGATTATACGATCAGCACTGAAATCCGTTTCAGTTAGTGAAATTGTTTACATTTAACGAATTAATCGGCAGTGATGTAACTTGACATTTTCGTATTTTTTTGAAATATATATGTATGTACATCATCATCAACCGTTCTAATCACTCCGCCGTCCCACTACGTGTCATCTTAGAGTTAGCTGGAAGAATCTGCTACGACGATCAGTTGCATTAGTGCTCTCCATAATGTTCCTATAAGCACCTGAAGTTTGCGAACCCCCACTTAATGATATTGGATGATCAGTCCTTCGTAGTCTGAGAGGAGTTACGCAGTAATCCCAGACATCAAAGAGAGAGAAACGGGTTGCTCGATGAACAGTTCTATCATCCTCAGAAATGAAATTCTCGAATTCTTAATTGCCATATTAATCTTGATACACTCGAGAATGTTTTCCCGGGAATATCCTACCAAAGATAAGTTGGGAGCGGGAATCCCTCATAGGAATATAATAGTCGAAGGATAAATAGTTTGATGTCCTGTCCCATGTGATGATTAACTGTCCGGTTTGCGTTAAATTTGATGTATTTATATATGTATTTTTTTCATTATAGTTATTAATACAATTACAAAAAGCAACTTATAATAGTTAACATAGTAGTTTATAAAACACTAAATATTATACATATAACAAATAAAAAAATATTTAGGCTGATTAATGTTTCTTACTCTACTACGAAATATACACACTTACTCTGCAAAATATACTCTTAATAAAGATAAAGCAAGTTACTGGTTACTGACTTACGCGAAAAAGCAATTTCCATATTTCAGTTTTACCCGTTTATTAACATTTTCGTCACAATTTATCTGTACGTTGATACGCCTGATATGTTGTATGTAGTCTCTGATGACACAAATTAAAACTTCGCACGTGGTATTTTGTTAAGTAAGATTTCATCATGACTGCAGCAAGGGTCGTTAAGATCGGATGATTTATGTTGGAGAGATGAGATCGGTACGGCCCCATTTCTCAGGGGTACTATTAAATTCAGGTAATTAATTCACTTGTGACCTCACTTGTCGTACCTTAAGCTGATAAAGATGAGCGAGATAATATTATAGATACTAAAAACATAGACAATAATATCTTTGGACAACTCACAAATGATCCCGAACTACGCACTCCGTGTAATTTGAGAGTTTGGGTTTGTGTACCCTAACGATTACTAAGCATACTAATGTGAATTCATACGTATGTGATACACACACACACAAAAACAAAGATTTTTGTTCATCATACAAACTTTTTGGATTCTATACCTCAAACCATACGCCAGCGTCTCTAACTGCCAAACAGGCCGGTTCGAATGATAGCCTACGCAAGGTATGATTAAAGATTAGTTCATCTTTAAATAAACGATGACTAATCAGTGATAATTTAAGATATTTTTTGCACTTCCTTAATGAAAACAAATGCTACAGACAGTACATATATGTAAAAAAATAGTTTTCTTCTCTTATCTTTAAAAAAAAAGTATCCTATGTATATTGGGCATTGTAATTGTAAAAATGTGATTTTTATCAATCTGCTATCAATCGATCTGTATACAGTCACTGCTCTTAAAACAATTGCAAACATAAGCATTACTATTTCGTAACACTTACAAATCGTACTCTACTGGCGGATATAAATTTTCGCTTATTGTTGCTCGAGGCCTATGCGGTATTGCTTCCATGTGAAATCTAGAGAAACTTTTGTATTGAAGCAGGCAGGTATAAAATACTTTATAACTGATCGCTTAGTGCTTGCGATCAGACGTATTAGTGAAGATGCAAAGATAAGGTAAACAAACTAAAATGTTATTTTATGTGACGCGACTTGTTTAAGCGATTAAAAAGGATTTAAAACGCAAAAATGCGATTATCTTTATTTGGCGGTTATAAAATGTTCATACGTAGGGTTGTGCTGTAAGGTAACTGACACTTTTTATTTGATAGTAATAAACAGATTTTAATAACAATTGTGTCTCGGGACAATTCACACAGCCAGACAGTGCCTGCCTTGTGGTCACCAGTTAATCGATAAATATGTATGTACAAGTACTTGCATATACACTACTAAATACCTGCCTGCATAAATATTTATAAGTACATCCTGATAATAAGTTTCTGTGGTTATCACAACTATTTGTCACGAGTGGGAATCGAACCCACAGTCAAAATCATTAGCCATTAGACCAACATGCTACCGAGACCATATCTAACGCTAATATGCTCTCCGCATCGCTATACAGTTGTCTGTTTAAAAAAACCCGTTGCAATTATGTTAGTCGACGGAAGTTGTCGTTTGTCAGAGAAACGTTTCATTACATTGCGGGTGCCAGAATAGACCACTTCAAGTACTCACGGCTAGATAATACTTCTAGTTATGTATTATGTTTTGAAATGATACCATATCAAACGTATCGGTTTGTGAGGGATTCCCGCTTCGAACCTATGTTTGGAAGGACAGTAATGAGCGGATATCCTCGAGTGTAACAAGATTAATATCACAATAAGAACCAATTAATTGCATTTCTGAGGGTGACGGAACTACTCATGAAGCAACCCGTCCACTCCTTTTGGTAGCCGGGATGATAGCGCCACCTAAAAGATGTCTCTTCTATTTCTTTGATACCAATTTTTTCTCAATATCTATCAATTCCAAGTGATACGGCTACCTATAAATTTGGCGCAATCTGTTCTATTCACGATAAAAAGCCGTACGAAGCAACAAATAAGGTTTGGTCACCGCAATTATTTACAGCGCCCTCTATTATTACAACGTCCACTCGGCGGTGTAATGGCCGAGATCTGTATCGGGTCTATTATCCCGATATACTCCCATTTGCCTCCATTGTTCCCCGACAAGCAAGTCTATTGTCCGCTGCACCCCGCTATTCATTTATCTATAAAAATATTTTAAGTATGCCCATTTTTTAAGTGCGGGTAGACACAAATCGTTTAGTAAACCAGCCTTTAGTGAGCGATAATTTCATCCTGAGTCTATTTTTTCAGCGATAAGAACTCTGTTTTTTTGTATATGGTACTTATTTTGTGTATTGCACAGTGCGTGTTCTTGTACTACGTAACTAGAAACTAACCGAAAAATTCATTTGTATATACAAATAAGAATCGAGGTAAACTTTAAAACAATTCTATTTAAAAAGTTAGTATATTATGGGCTTCATCGAAATTCCTACATTCACGTGAATAATATCAAATGACTTCCATCGAAAATTTTTACAAAAATTGTTTAATAATATTAAATCAATTATTCTGTTTACTAGAAAACTCTAGCTGAAGGTATGCGAGCAGTAAGTAGCGAGGTAAGTATACCTACTGGTAAAAATACTTTGTGTACAACTGCTATCCAACTCACGAGAAAGTTGCCTCACAAAGCTCTGTCCAACGCGCTGGTCAATGTGAGCGCACGTCAACCATCTATTAGAGCAACATGGTGAGCTATAGTACCGCGGTCTCCAAGCAACAAGCCTGACCACGACTGCTCTGTCGGGAGCATACGACTAAGACCATGAAGAAGTCTCACACGCGTACACACAGACAAAAACTTGATCATGTCTTTTACTTCCACATAAACTTATTGAGTAACTGTCTACCATGAATAGTGAACAAAACCTATTTCCAATAGACATTTACAAAGAAAACAAGCAATACAATTTTTTCGTAAAAAATGGTAGAGGTTACAAAAAAATTAACCCGTGCCTGGCTATCCCATATTTCCACCATCGGGTGGTCGCCGGTTATTTATGGACCATCCTCATACCCTTTAGTTATCGGCACTGTTAAGTGGTGGGGCTACTTTTAATTCTTTTTTCTTCGTCTTCTTATGATTGTACTATTTATTTCGTGTTTAGATAGAAAGTTTACAGGCTTACATGGCAATACTTTATCTTAACATATTAAATTCCTGGTAATATTGGATTTTTCTAACTTCGATTTTCTAGTAATGGCTCGGAGTCTTGATCCGTGCCCGGTGTATGGCAATAGACTCAACATCTATCCCATTTTGGGATTTCTAATGTAACTGATGAAACAATGCACTACACTCTTCTACCTACAACAGAGTGCACTACACTCCTCTACCTACCTCTACGGGGATTAAAGGCGTGAACTTACATTTTTGCATTTTATTGAACCTATAAATCTAAACTTAACATGAACCGGCTAATTTTCATTTCATATCCTACTATATCCAGCCATAGTAAATGCGTTATTATAACATTGTTCAAAATCAATTCATGAAGTTTTAAAAAAGATCTACCACGACTGATAATGGAAAATGACCGCGCATAAACAAAGTAAAATTATCGATGAATGGCAATGTATGAATTTTAATGATACACGC
>DWME01009394.1:0-10954 GCA_018244795.1 Parelbella ahira ahira | reverse complement strand
GGTATTACGTGTGTTCCCATTCTTGCATAAAAACAATTAACTCTTCCTCACTGTTGCGTTTGTGAGCCAATAATCTTCGAAACTGGTGTGCGTTCGGCGTGTAGGTATGTGATATGACGCATGTGATATATGGAGAAACTGGTAAGGTTTTGGAAGGATAGAGATAGTCGGAACGCGGTGGCCCTGCCTACACCTATAGGCGAGTCGTAATCTCCTTTGCCTTCTGCATCTATCAAGATTCGCAAAATAACCACATTTAAATTGAATATATGTAGTTTAAATATGCCTAAGTAATAAAATGAAATTTCGTTTTTAATATATATATATGTAGTAGCTACTGTCTATTTTCATTATTATGGTTCTAAAAGAATAAATTACTAAAGAAAATTGTAATATAATAGGTACTTTCACTGCTAACCGCTGGTCAAATACTTAGTTAATTTTACTAATAAGCAAAGTTTAAATCCCCATCCGGGGTGAATATAGAGTGTAAAAATATAGTATATGTAACTATATGTATATTTATATGCATATGCAGTACATTTTATTAGGTGTCAGGTAAACACATGCTTTGCCTGATTTAGTATCAGATGGCCGTATGAGGAGAAGTTCCAAGGTATTACGAATACTTCTAGTAGGTCAAGATTGAAATTAAATATCCAAAGAAGGATAATTTGATCATCTTTGAGTTTGCCTGCTGCTATAATGTTAATTTTTGTAACCCACTATTATATTTAATTATATGTTTATTTTATTCCATTCAATGTTTATTTAATTCCATTATTTAAAGTCTAAAAAAATGCGACAACTCATTTAAAATCATTTATAATTTCCTGTTCAATAGTGTAACTACTTACCTAGCTCAGCCTTATTTTACGGAGATAAAAATGGCTAAAACAAGGATTAAAAGACAAATTGTGGATTAAAATTTTGTATACATCCGAAAATGTTTAAAAAAGCTTTAATATTTTGTTGTATTTGTTTAGGTATTACAGTAATATACTTATCGAAAATGATTATTTGTAATTTAACAAAATATGTTTAATTAAATATTATTATCGTACAGTATAATATGCTACTTAGTTATCGTTAATACTTCAATTAAAATAAATGTAGTTACAATCATATTATTGTTTAAATATTTCATCACGTTAAGCATAGTGTTTTTCTAAAATTGAGGTAACTGAATGTTATTAAATTTCTAACGAACTTAAATTTAAACAATTATTGACTATATTGTTAAATAATCTCTTAATCTTACTACCATTGAACATATTTTTTTCTTTACCTTGACTTTTGACATCCTATTATATAAAAAAAAGTATTATATTATTTTCGTAAAGCAATAATCATATTCGTAGTTGTACCTATATTCAAAAAATGAATTACTTGTTCTAAACGCAAATTTTAAGAAATTGAATAATGAGTATTAGCAAAAATTTATGATTATGCATTTGAAATGTGACCTGACAAGCGTGTGTCTTTATATGTATTTAAAAGGCCACTGTCCCCTGTCGCCATTTTTGTGAAACGAATAACTGTTTAACTTGTTCTACGTATAAATTGTTTACAGATGTGTTACTCGTCTAAATTCATATCCTTATCAGGTTATTCATCACAAACTTTAAACGGGAATATTACTAGTGGTTGCAGACCAAATTTAAACGGAGGATTTGCCAACGTTTATCAAAATAGGTGATGTGAACATTATCTATCTTCTTTGATGAATATGCAATCAAATAATAGTAAGCGAAAGCATTATACAAATGTATTACGTCCATAAGAGATGAATGGTAAGTTATGTTACAGTAAATGGTAAAATTATAAAAGAAAAACTGATTATTTAAAGATTTATTAATGTAACTTCGAGATGTGCACCTATGTAGGTACTTACTTATTAATGCTTTGCTACGACGCAGTTCTATAAGAAAAAAATTTATAAGAAAGAAAATTCAAATGAAAGAAAGATATAATAGGTTATTTAAAACGTCTTAAGAAGCTCGTATTTTCTTTAATAATAAAATGAACTAAAGCTTAGTTTGTTGAGAGCATATTACAGTAGACGCAGGGTGATTCAATGCAGGGTGAGTTCTATGATTACACGAATATAAAGGGCTTCTCTACACAAAGCTGTGGTGATCAGCATCATCCCTTTTGTTGGAGTTTTAATCAATCAGAGAGATTCGCACCGACGACTGCCTACTTATTTGAATTTGAACTTGCCGGTTTTAATATCAAAGGAAATATAACTATTTGGTTATTGCTAAGCTAAATTAACTTCCTATAATTTTATTCGATTTTAAGTAATCAAAATATTTTTAACACACATTTTATTATTATGTACCTACCCGTGTAAGCCTTTTTCATATAAAAACTAAGTCTGATAATAAGGGCCTATACAGCATATTAAGTCAAGCGAAACTCAATATGAAAACATAATCGGTGATTATTGATATTAAAACCGGCGAACCCAAATGGAAGGAGCGCGAAGCAATACGTTTATTTAGTGTTGTTAAATGAAAATTTATTTTATTTTCTTAATTGTGTATAATTTTTGGTTATCAATATTACCGGGAAGAGAAACAAACGATGATATACTACCGTGACTTTTTAATCTAACCAAGTATTTGAAGCTAGTTAATTTATACGAAAACAACACGGTGGCGCCAGATGGCGAGGGGTGCACGTTGCCTGGTAATTGCGTGTAGGTTTGACTCCTGTTATGATCATAAATTGATGTGGGTAAAACTTTTGAACGCAATCAATGTGCAGACGGTATTGTTTTTTTAATTATAAATACATCATAGGTATATATTTTATAACTTGTTATGTAAATGGCAAATAAAAATTATTAAATATGTTATCGTTAATATTGTCATATACTAAGGGTAGAAGCGGCTTTTTATTAAGATTATGCATTACGTAAGTTCCCGTACGAGGTATGCAGAAAATATTATATGTAGCATGTATGTTATAATATGAAATGTAATATTATTTAAAAATAAAACAAAAACAATAATGTAATATTTTAAATAAGTCTCTGAAACCGGCATGCATGTATGAAGACGTTGATGAATGTGGAAAAAGCACGGCAGGTTAAGCAAGGATAGGCATATTTGGCATTCCGTGCTATCTGCCTGTCACGTAAAGGACTTTACGTGAAAATATGTATGTATGTATGTATAAATATTCTCATACCTTAGTTTTACAAATAAAAATTTTAATCTGTACAAAAGATAGAACTGTTACATAAATATATTTATTACAAATGCACACCTTATATTTGATAACAAAAAAATTAACGGTTCTTAGTAAATATCTCAGGTATACCGATATCTAACCCATATCTACATAAAACTAGTATCTACAGTATGAAATACCAAGTTACTTTATATGTACCTATATGTCTACCTATTACACTCTTCTGACCGTAACAGTGATGCAAGTACAGTTAAGCGGAACTACTTCGTGTTGTAGCGGCCTTTTCTTATGCTAGATTTCAACGTGGGGTTCTATTACCTCCCAAATATGTACTCCATACATTAAATATGACTTACCAGAAATTTCACAACAATATTGTGCAAACGAAATTGCAATACCTACTAATTAAATCAATAATCATATTAATCAATAATTCTATTAAATTATACACTGATTTAACTCACGTAATTTTTTCGGGATAATTTCACTATCGCCATCCATGCCTATCAGAAGCAGTTCATCATGATGTCCCGTCGACCGCATGGTTTTCATCGCGAGTTAGCAGTGAGATCGCAAACTAGTCAGGCTACACCAAAACACACCTGAGTTAAGCCAGTAAATGTTTCAAAAACGAACATCAGATCCGTATCTCCGAAGAGGTGGACAAAATAAATAAACATTTAAATCATGTGTATAAATAGTCACGAAACTTTCTGTAATGAAATAATTTATTAATGAACGTAGGTATTTGTCGCAATATCTTCTCATTCACGGGCTTTCATTTTGACACTGATAAAATCAATTAGGCGGGACAACGTAGCTAAATACGGTTAAAGAGAAAATTAAGGACGGAATCTTATTCATTAAAGTGTATTAAAAGCGGGGTGTTCTGTTAGAATATGTATTTTTACGAGCGCTGGGCGAGCGTCGTGCATGTTTGATGCACACAATCTCAGCGACCCCGCCACCTGTGTCTCGGTATCTCCTTGGGGCGAGGAGTAAACTCAGACACGAACGGAGAGATGGGAATAAGTTATAGCCTGAGAAATGGCTAAGGAAATGTTCGAGGTAAATAAAAGGTATTATAAGCTTTAGGAACTTATAGTATTTATATTGATTTATCAGTTTTTATCTGTGAAGAATAGGAAATAAGTTTGCAGAGTATTTGTTTTGTTGGTCATATAATAATGCGGGTAGAAACGACAAACCTAGATGTCTCTAGGTAACCTCTAACTAAAACCTCTAAACCAGTCTGCCTGTATTGCTTTGTATATATTACGAGACTAAAATTTATGATTTAATATGCGAAACTTATTAGAAATATATATAAGTGTTCGAACGTGAATAATTCAAAAAAAGAATAGTGGATACAATTAATATCAATCGGCAATTGGTGCAAAGAGGTGTATGTGTGTAAATGGTTCGTTTTAAAAGTTTTAAGCAATTGCTCTTGTGTAGGCTGGTGTGTTGCAACGGGGTAGCGATGAAGGGGCGCGGGGGTGGCGCGGAGGGAATCTGTAATCAAGAAGAGTATAGTCGTCCCCAGGCGCCGCCCGCCCGCGCCCCCTAGTCTCGCTCCTGAAACCCGCGCGAAACCACCTCGAGGGCACCGCTCAAAATCTCTATTGACTTTGCGTTTATAAAGAAATATTCTTCCGTTTCCTTTGTTTAGTTCAAACGTCAATACTCCCTCAGACAGGTCGCCAGATTACAAAAAACGAACCGATGTTGCGCCGAGGCTTTGTCAAAAAGACTGACGGCAATGTAAAATAAATAAAACCCGTATTATTATTGTTCGTTCATTATTTCTTTGAGAAACACCTCGTAATTTTCAGTTTCGTTTCATTGTACACTTGGCGTTATAGGTACTTACTAACTCAGCTACGGTTGTCAAGTAGGAACAGATAATATTAACGAACTATTAATAAAAATTTTATAAAGTTGTAACGTTTAGTCATTTACAATGCGAATACGTGTGTTTTTTTATGACTGAACATTAAACATGAATTCCTGTTGACCGGAAAACGGCAATGATTTTAATTGTTAGTAAAATAATCAATGGCAGTCAATATAAAGTGCTTTGTAATATACAACATTTGTGCCAACAATCGGAGTTTAATGCAGGGCCTTTGTACTATATAAGTCAACCTGTCTGCTCGACTAGAATGGAACGTATTTGGGGTTGCGAGCAAAGCAATGACAAGCCATAGTCCCGTCAATGCACTCGTTCTGCCATCGTTTTATTTCATATAACGGATCTTTTGCCAAGGCAAAATGAACCTTAACTATAAATAAATAAGTATACACTGTATTATTACGATTGTGTTATATAAGTTTTTAATCAGAAGTCGACATATGCATTGTGGACAGCATGGTGCGTTGACAGCAATGTTTATAAAAATGAAGCTCTGACATCTATTTTCTTTGTTTATTTGCTTCATTTTGAACAGTACTGAAATTCGGGAACACACCACACTGATAAATAAAATTGCAAGCTACATTATGTCTGTTACATTTATTAATGTATACTTGCATAATATATTTTATTATGTAGGTAGGTATTCTTGAAAAGGTCTATGTCCAGCTGTAAACTGAGACAGGCTGATGATGATGATGGTGATGATTCTTGAAAAAAGTATTAGCTTGTATTTTTCACTGCATGCATCAATACTATGTATTATGAATCTATAATGCGTATGTTTTATATGCCTGTTAATATACTTACGGTATGGTTCAGATTAGTGATTCGATTAATAGAAAGTGGGTGCGTATAATTTTGACTAAGTGAAGTCAATAATTCTGAACGCATTATTTTATTATTCATTGATATGTGCGTTAAATCTGTCACCATCGCCGGATTAGGCATTTGTTACGGCAAGTCGCGCAGTAAAGTCGCAAATCGAGCGATTAAACGTTCTAATGACTAATACCATTAAGTGATAAATGCAACGGGCCGAGTATGAATAATTCCAGTGGATGGATACAATGTACGGCTTTCGTTAAACGGCTCCATATTTTCAAAATCCCCATAGAGCAATAATATTCAATGAGTCACATGAGACGGCGATAATAATGTCTGCGCGAGGAAACGAGATGGAAGTACCGGGGGACATTGTATTGCAAATCCTGGAGATTAGTGCGACGAGAGCGACATGTGGTGTCCCGGCACTTAGCACTCCCCACAGCAGCGTATTTTCGCCCATACCAATGCAATTCTGTACGCACCCATACTTTCACGTCACAAAATCCGTAAGGATTTTAAATATTTATATTAACGGCTATAATACAGCATATTATTATCTCTCCCATTGATTTATTTTAATAAAAGAACACATACTTTATTCAAATGTTTTGTAATATCTTCGGAAGATACGGGTAATTTTGACAAATATGAAGGGCGAAGGCACACTATCAAAAAGCGGGTAGTTACAACTTTGAACAAGATTGAAGTACCTTTAACAATGTGAATGAACTACGTACTACAAACACAATAAATAGAGTGGCTAGCACAAAAGATTCGAAGCAACAATGTCCACTTGTGATTCTATCTCTGTTCGTACAGTGCGACTGCTGGCGAAGGTCGTCGCAGGTCAGTTGGCGAAACTATTCAATGTCGGTGAAGCGGAAAGTGTGTTAGGGCACACGCATATATAAATGGGTTACGAAGCTGTTGAAACATTGGCACTTTGAAGTTTGAACTGTACGATAGATAGATGTCGTGTTCCAGTAACAACGGTTGTTCTTACTTATAAAAAATGAGACATCATGCCTGTAATCCCCGAAGAGGTAGGCAGAGGAGTGTATAACACTCCCACTTGTTCGTACTTGATTTTACAAATATATGTACTTACATACTTGAAAAATTACATTTGTTTTGAGCAGACTTTCGGTAGCAATCGCGGCCGATCCCTGTATCGGCTTTTAGAATTAACAATAGATTGTTGTTACTATTAATACAAGTTAAACAATTGCTATTTTTCATAATTTTATGAATATCTACATCCACCTGTAAAATTGTTACTGTTACTGTTCATTACAGATAATAATCATAGATCCATCTAAATTTTTCAGTGTATCGTCTTAATATTAAATATTAATATCTGTAAATTTAATTTAAATAACTACAATAAAGAGTAAATACGTTTAATGTAAATAAAAAGAAACTGAATCTCATTTTATACTGGTGACTAATAATATTATTAGTATTAATTATAAATGGGCCTGTCAGTATATTATATAAAAATACAAAACTTAACGCCTCTAGTTCTGCGATGGGATAGGCATGGGAGTTTAGTAAACAAAGTTTGTATGTATAAGTCCAGTAATAGAATCAGTCCTTTTTGTTACTTTAAGACTAAATAATACTACCGGTGGAGTAGGCGAGTTCTAGAGTGGAGAGCGCGGCTCGGCAAACGTAGTGTAGGACGCCCTCCGGCCCGGTGTGATGACGATCTGCGAAAGGCTGCAGGCACATGCTGGATGCTACATGCCGAAGACATGGCGCGATGGCGCTCATTGGGGGAGGCCTATGTCTAGCAGTGGACTGAGATAGGCTAATGCTGATGATGATGATGATGAAGACTAAAATAGTTACCTGTAGTAAAAAGTGTTATAATTTGACTGGAGATAGATGCATTAAAGATATTTATAGTACATACGAAAAAATCTTTAGGTATAGAAATATCTCTGTACCTATTAAAGTTTTTCTATAGTCATTTGCAATATTTTTTTTGTATGGCGGTGTATTTGGTATAATTTTTAAAAACGGTTGAATTAGGTTTGACGGAACAATAATCGGTTTCTAGAGAGTTATTTCAATTATAATTGTAGGGCAAATTTAATTAAATTAGAATTGTAGGGCGATCAAAGACAAACAAACATATTTTCTTTACATGTACCTTACATATGTAACGTGGACGACGTCGAAATGAATTTTCACTTCAATAACGTATATATATATATATATCTTTAACGTATACATATGTAACGTATATATGTATATCTATTTTTTGTTAATAAATTAAACGTCTGTTGACGTGGGCAATACCAGAGAAGTTGCCAAGGCTTTTCCAACTTTGAAGGAGAACTTTTTTCACGCCTTTCTTGAACACTACATATCATAGCGCTCCAAAAGTACGTAGGGAAGTTACTCCTAGGAGTGTCAATATATAAGCTTAATTATATTCAGTAGATTTTGCCTAAAATTTCGAAGGCGTATATTAGTAAAGCTGGCAGTACGCGGAGTCTAGTATTATACTACGTAGAATAGTACGCCATATGTCGCGCGCATTACCGCTCAATACGAACCCTTCAAGATTGATGACTCCTCTCTCCGTGCGCAATGAAACGTATTAGAGCATGTAAATGTTATACGACCATTTAGCGTAATGGATTCGGATTTATTCGGCTGTGTTAAAAAAAGTATGTCATAAATATATTCAGCGATCCTTAATTTTTTTTTTCAATAATATATAAAACATCTTATGGTTCGTGTATCAATGTTAAGTGGTTTTGAGGACACTAGAAACGAAATGTGTAGATATTTTTACCGACAACAAAACGCCGGTAAAACTAAAAGACACGAAATATAAATTGACGTAAGCACAACATTACTATAATAATATGTAAGTTGATAAATTAGTGAAATCTTGAGAAAGAATTTTAATCATATTTCGTGTAAACAGAAGGTCTTCCTTGCCTCGGATATCACAAAGGTTAATTAAATCGTTCTCTCGAGTTAATTGGAAAGGTGAATTGTTGTGAGGCCATTAACCCACATTTGGTTTTCACTTCATTCGCGAGTACTAAATCGTCTCTACATTGGTGGTGTTAGATGTTAAGATCGTACATTTAATGTAGGTTTTAGAATTATTATTAAACGGTTTCTCTGATTCCTACATATAGTTGAGAACAACTCTACATAAGCTAATCTTTAGAGTCTTAGAAGCGCAATTCAATTTATTTTTTTCTCTTTACTTTATATCTATTTATGCGGCGGATAACTTATTTTTACCCATTAATCAAAGGGTAATAAAAATATATATATTGTTAGACAAATTTTTCCTCGACAATAGACGATAAAAATAACAGGTTTGTCGAGAGCTATCATTCCTTTTGTAGGGTCGTTTTCACCCTTGTTAGACCGCCAAAACACTTGGCACAAAAAGTGTAATGGAGTTTAGTAATGACCCCTCTGGAAGCAAAACACGAACTGAGAGCCCGCTGTGAGATAGAATATTGTTTTTGTTTATTTTTATATGCTAACCGTACTCTATATTGGTAGAGACTCCCTCTACAGAACATCAAAAGTCAAAAAGTCGTATATATATTTCAGAAATAGAATATAGATGTAAACATGTATTTGAAATTAATCATGTTAGTTAAGTTTTGTAACATATTACGATTTTTATCCTCACGCTTATATTCTCCGAAGAGGTACGCAGAGCAGTGTAGTACACTCCTACGGTCGATGTAATAGTCATCTGTTACACATTTCATAAAATTGATATCTAACACGACTGACAATATGAAACCTACAGAAACTTATAAAAACTGGGGGATACCTGTTTTTTAGCATTGATGGATCTGCTTCACCTAAACACTGGAAGCTATCGAGTTGTAGTATTCAGAAAATTGTACATTCCTCATTAAATCAGACGATTTACGTATCTGAGTAATCTACGTATGTATATAAAATATCTAATGTAACAAAATGGAGCAAAAACTACAGCGTAATTTTATTTCCTTTTAATTTCCATGAATTCATTCATTATTACTAATCTTTGGCATGAAACGCTACCTTGCCTTTTTATACATCATATTGTCACAGATTGACATACTGATCGGTTCTACTGTTAAAACGTGACATTAGTGGTAAAACGTCGGTATCCTATACTGCGTACTCCTTTCGGGGAAATACCGGTAATGAGGATGGCTACCTACACAGTTCAGGTATTTATGCATGTACCTATTCAATTATTACATACATGAAATGTAAAAATCCCCGTTTTTGTAAGTCATTCAAATAAAGTAATTATAATTTTATTTTTATTTGTATAGATTATAAATTTTACTTACGCTGTACCAAAATATGTAGAATTAAAAAAAGTTTGTTTAATATAAATCGTGTGTATAATATAATTAAAATAGAAAATACATCGTTTAAATTTTTTTTATCATATAATAGGTATAATTTTGTTAATAAAATTTTTGACAGCTAATTAATTTCGATATAAACTTGACTACAACATCGTACGGTACCTATCCGTAGTTTGTTTCTCAAACGCGTTTTTTCATAGATACGAATTAATGTTTTTATGTGAATTAACTTGATCAAAACCTATGATTTTATGAAACATGGGCGGCTTTGCAATAGCGGAACGCATTAATACATACCTACGCTATAGACGGTATACTCGTATAAACGAGTACATAGCGAAAACAAGTAAGTACCTATTATTGTAACTTTGCTTTTCATTTTGTCACTTTCATTTTCAATTTGCTATAAGTTTCCTTTTCAGTTTGTTAACATTTTTCTTTTCTCATTTATTATCATTTTAATTTTAATTTTCTACATCATCATCAGCCTAACTCAGTCCACTGCTGGACACAGGCCCCCCCAAATGAGCGCCATGTCTTCGGCATGTCGCATCCAGCGTCGGCCTGCAGCCTTTCGTAGATCGTCATCCCACCGGGCCGGAGGGCGTCCTACACTACGTTTGCCGAGCCGCGGTCTCCACTCCAGAACTCGCCT
>DWME01009393.1:0-10954 GCA_018244795.1 Parelbella ahira ahira | reverse complement strand
GGGTGACCCCGTGTCCGCGGCCCGCGCACTCACTGAACACAACTCACTAACAAAAACTACACAACAAATTATTCAATAACAAACGTTCTGAGTAAGGACTTTATTTAAATAGCTTATTCGAACTGTCTTAACTCTTCTAATCAACTGTATGAAGTCTCCTAATCGATGTGCATGTGTATAAGGATGGAAATATTATACACACTGCTCTCTAACTACATCGTAAGTGTCCTGGCGTAAAGTGATAATAATAATATCTAATAAATTGCTTTCAAACATTTTTATTGTAATTATGATGAACATAAATGTCAACATTTCAATTAATATAATTAATTTGTCCACAAAACTAGGTATGTTTGAAAAAATGTATTTTACATACATGTAACTAATACCTCCATATAAGGCCAACAGGACTACATCATTTTAATATTAAAGATAACATAAATAAGAAAGGCTGTGGACCATAGAACTACAAATTTCAAAATTTATTTACGTTGTATTAGGCACTAATCAAAGAATAATAAAGAGTTGCAACTTGAGGGGAGAAACTGGGTGAGGAAAATAGAAAACTGAGCTTAGTGGCGTAGATTTTTTGGACAAATATTATGTCTGTAATTGACTAATCTCGGCTGTTAATGCGAAAAAACATTGAGGATTACACAATAACCATTAAAAATATTAAATTCATTTATATGGGCGGCATTTTATGTTTTAAAATATACACAAAAATTTTCAGTCGACTCAATTATTTAAAAACTTTTGACCAATCGTTTTTGCAGTGACCGAACGCATGACTCGTTTTAATTGTTACGATGACTAACTCACCTGTCATCTTGATTACGGTTGTAATTGAAATGTATTATTCCGTGAGATAAAACTGGGATTTTATTGGATTAATACGGACAAACATCTGGTCAGTAAAGTTAATTGTCTTGTTCGTTGTAACCTTATTACAATAAGTGACGTAGGTATATCAAAAAAATCGTACTTCTGATTGCATTGTTTTCGCGCCCTTTTTAAGATAAGGAGGTTAAGCATAGGACACGTTAAGCAAAGCACTGCTTTCTTATCTGATTAGATCGAGGGCTCGACTATTCCTTCGTAAAGTTACTAAATTATTACCGAGTACACACTTGCAAATGACTTTTCAATTCTAAAATTTAGGCTATCAGCCTATTTTGTTTATAATTTATTTTACATATCAGCCCAATAATATTAATAATGGATCTAATAAAGGTAAAGTAAATAGCATACAGGAAATATTTTTTCAAATTTCGTTTGCTAAGTGTTTTGTACATAATACAGACAAGAAAGTAATAGATTTTGACAGTTTTGTCTGTTTGTATGCTCGTGTTACGCTAAAACTGACTTATCGATTTATAGATCGATGTTTAGTTTAAAAACATTTTTTATCGAAATAAACAGGCAGGATACTTTTTCTGGCAGGAGATTATATATTATCACATACCCACGGGAGCCCAAGCGAATCTGCGGTTAAAATGTAAGCAGTAAATAATAAATGGATTTGTTTATTTGTAGGGCAATAACATGAACAATTCTTACTGGAGTGTCGTTAACTACTCGTGCTCGCTAGGCAATTTTGAACAACTCATAGATTTTGACCGACATGGTTAATATTCACATGATTAACGAACCAGATTTCAAAGCCACAGATTGTTGGTTTTTCCGGATTCCCACTCAGGACAAATAGTTGTAAGACTGACACAAATATGTACGTTAGGGATCTGTGTGTAAATCTTTCTACATGTATACATATTTATTTTTATCAGATTTCAAGTAAACTTCCTGGTGCTTTGCTTAGTTGGTAATCAGATTGCTTTGTGTTCCAGGATATTACTTTTATTATTATTTCATTTAAAGTTTCGCCGTTTTTAATACCATTGAACCAGTTATGTATAACCGACGATTTGTTTTGTTTCTCATTGATAAAATCGAAAACTAATGTAATTTTTGTCGTCAAGATTTACAACCATTGTGTGAACTATGCTGAACATACATGACATCGGTTTTCATGGCTTAGGTATACTTACTTATGTGTATCTCAAGTAATTTTATAAGCAATTTAGTTCTGTGTGCGACCTCGCAGTGTCGCACGGAGCGTGAGTCAACCACTTGTAATTATAGGAAGGCGATGCAAAGCGCAGTGTAATGTAACGTAATATTACAGATCTGATGTAACATATGTAGGTTATTTACGTTTGTCACATTCTAGAATAAAATACGATCATTATTATGATTTTATCATCACGACAGATTCCGTACGGCGTAGACAGCGAACATCAAGTGCCCAGTTTCTACAATAAAAATTCTATATTAAAACTATATTATTTTTGTATGCTACAGACTAAAACATTGTTACGAAGTCCAAATTTTTATAAGAGGTGGTCTTACTATAAAGTCCATTGGAAAGTTTGTTCTAGCGCCAAAGTTGATATTCAGAACACCATTATCAAAAGTGTAATTCTATCTAAATGTAAAATCCAGGCTACTTACATATCTAGGGTTCGAAACAAAGAGAATATAATATATGAGCACTGGAAGAGTTGCAGTCGCGATAAACACTGTCACTCGCTGTCGACTCTAGTAGGTGTAACGATAGATACGTATGTCACTAAACCCAAATAGGTATGTTTAACCACGGAGCAAAGCTACATTAGCTAACAGTGTAGATGTTACATATTGCAACACAAACTAAGGCATTCATGAACTTGGCGGTCCATTTCATTAGCGGCGGCTTCTGAAAGACATTGTGTTTAGCGCTAGGGTTAGCCGAGTTACGAAATTCATTCACAATTGTAGGCGTTGACCTCTACCGTGCACAATAGTACTATTAGTTAAAACTTTTATTACATTTATTGTAATAATAATAAATAATTCAAATAATCATTCATACGTCTCTTAAATAATTGTTTTGATCATTGCTTAATAATAATAATCGACCCATTTATCATTTCACTGTTGGAATATGGCTCTCCAATAAGATCATTGTTTACTTTTTAATTATTAATATTGCCTTTATAATGTGTTTTAAAATATGTATTAAGTTTTGAGCTGTGTCCAATTAAACTTATATTTAGTGTTAGTAGTTAGTATTTATACATTTTTTGACTAACATAAGTCTATTGGGTAGGAAACTATTAAACATACCTATGTATGTCTACACGCGTGAGTCCAAAACAACGATTATCTGAAAGCATTGTCACTGTACATACACCCATTGTTTAGATGTTACAACTCATTATTTACAAATTAGCTTTAATCTTCCACTTAACGCAAGGTGCAACGAACCTGTGAAGTTCAGAAATTATATGTTGCCATATTAAAGTTCTCGCCGTCGATACAAACAGGTAACAGGTATACATATATCCTTCATAGGAAGTATGGGTTATTAAAAGATTAATTAAAATGTTATTAATGTATAAATTTATTATCTTAAACACGTACAAAAAAATTCAAGTAATAATACTCAGTGGAATTTCCCACATTTGTGGGAAACAGACGCATGACGTGCGCACACACAACAATGGTAGTAATCGTAATATATAATTTTGTACTGAAATAAGTTGGTAAAATCTGATTAAGCTTACTTGTTCCTTATTTTAAACAAAAAGTATACGAAAGCCTATATTAATTCGTAATAAACAGCCTTAAACTAAAACTCAAACACATACAGTGAAGTTTAAACATTGGTCTGCCTCTGCCATTGTCTCTAAAATGCCTCGTTGGTCGAGCGGTTGCAAGCGCGACTGCCGATCGGGAGGCCTTGGGTTCAAATCCCGGGTCGGGTACGATTGGATTTTTTTAATTTAGAATTTCTAGTAGTTACTCAGAGTCAGGATCAGTGCCCGGTATATGGTAATAGGCTCACCACCTTATTCCATGGGGGTTAAACGTAACTGATGTAACGTGTGGGTGTAGTACAACTCTCTGCCTACCCCTTCGGGGATTACAGGCGTGATGTTACTTTTTTTTAAACATTGTTATTTTAAAATAAATTTACCTCTGTTCTAAGCATATTCTAATATTACTGTACAAAACATTTAATCGCGATAAATTATTATATAAAATTTTATGGTCAGGTTTCCTTTTACTCTAACAA
This sequence comes from Parelbella ahira ahira, assembly GCA_018244795.1. Classification (NCBI taxonomy): domain Eukaryota; kingdom Metazoa; phylum Arthropoda; class Insecta; order Lepidoptera; family Hesperiidae; genus Parelbella; species Parelbella ahira. The sequence continues at coordinate 6,837 of DWME01009393.1, read as the reverse complement.
AATACTATGAAAAATAAACCAGGAAATCGAAACGAATCTAATCTAAGTCGAGTCACGCCCCCTCCCATCAGCTGAGACCACTAATTAATCATGCTGATGTCGCGGCTTGACGAATCACATCCATCCGTCATCACAGTGATGGCAATCATTGAGTTGGACTATGTCTTGGTGTCCGTATTTCTCGCTTGTCGGGCCACCTGCCCGCCGTATACTGCACGAAGCCAGGGTCAGTCGGTGTACCGGATGCTCTACCCTCAGCATCTTCTTTGTCTCTCTCCTCAATCGGCTCCATTGGAAACAAAACCGGGGTGTCCCCTCTCCGAGACCTCGTAGTGCTTCTTAAATAATCTTCCAACTGCTGCAATGTTGGCGTCGCTACAGTCTTCGCTCTAGACGGAGATTTCGATTGCCGTTTCTGTTCGTAACTCGGAGGTGCGTCGTCGAACAAAGCTTGTTGTCGCCCAAGTTTCACTTTCGCAAATACAGGAGTTTGTAACTCAGGTAGATACTGTTCTTTTACTGATAATCTACCGTCTACTGTGTCTAGATAGTCACGAAAATATCTCTCGTTGAACTTCGCTAACTCTCTCTCGTAATGTTGTCGTTCTGAGTCATTCAACGGGTCAGACAGATGTACATAGTTGCCCGACTCAAGTCCATTGCGCACGGACCCAAATTTTGTTTTCTCCAATTCTTTTTCGATTTGTGGTTCATCGAACCGTGTAATCCCATTTTTTGGTTGATCTAATGAAGTTAATTGGTCTTTTTCATTTAGTTGTTCGGTAGTGCCTTTCTCCAAATCCAAAGTTTTTGGCCTCTCGGCACGGATATGACCATTTATTTGGCCATCGAGCAAATGTCCGTTTGCTTGACCATTATGCAAATGTCCATTTTGCTGGTCATTAAATAGATGTCCATTGGCAACGGATTGACTGACAATAGACACTTTCTTCTCTGGCTTAGGAGATTTCATTGGATCAGTTTGCGAATAACGTGTGGATACATAAATCCTTGGACCCATGAGATCTAGCAGGAAAAGTGCTGCGACCACTAGCGACAGAGATCCGAGAACGGAAGCATTCACGATCAGATTCTTCGGAACAGAATCTAAAGAAGCTAACTCCAAGCCACCTGGTAAAAAAAAATCTATATGTAACTTTTGTCCTCTATTAAAGTACATCAATTTTATTAATATTATCATATTAGTGAGAAACTATATAAAAATTGCTTAAATTTACAATTTTAGCGTGTGAAGTCAGGAAATTGTACTTGTTATACATATATTCCAAAAAGGGTCTACAGAAATTTTAAAACACATAAAATACGTCATTTCAAAGTAAAAGCATCATATTAAGGATCGATTTAATAAAAAAACCTTACCCAAAATGAGAAAGAACAGCAATCCGAAACCAAGAAATATTCCTTCCAGTATCCGTCGGCCCCTCGGTATCTCCTGGTACACTCGCGCCAGTATCAGGCCGAAGGTAATTATCACGTAACCTGAAAACGCACACGAGTGTTATCTATTGCGTGGTTCTACATTCATTTTAATACTAGACTCTACGACTATACTACAAAACATACATAATTATGTAAATTACTTGGCATCGTATGGACATTCAAATATGACTAGATTTTTGATAAGATTTTACAATAAATGACATGGAAATGGAACAGAAAAAAAATTGAAATTCCAAATAGAGAAAGCTCTTTACTCTATATCTGTCAATAATCGGTAGGTGTACATTTTTAAATATCCCTAGTTACCTCCATAAACAGCGTCTGCAAAAGCGCCTCCAACGGAGTCCCAGGTAACCGAAGTGAGGAGCGACCACTCGCGGGATAGTTTCCGCAGCAGCAGCGCCAGACGAGCCTCGTCGTCCGTCGACACTCGCTTGGTGACCAGACACGCCACGCAAAATATCTGTCATTCGGAAATAATTAAATTAAATAGGAAAGTGGTGTTTAATGCTACCTACAATTTTATGCCACCTGAAAGGTACTAAACCTAAAACATATTATCTTGATTCTAAAACACAAAAATTTAAAAGTCTATATTAGATACTAAAACGAAACGTTTCTATCAAAAGCCTTTATTAATAAATCATTATTCAGCCAGTAAATTGTAATGGACCTAGGCAGTAGGTAAAAAAAACAAAGCCTTGATAACAAACGATGTCCCGCGTCGAGAAAATATGTATCTAAAAATTGGCTGAGTTCGGACCTATCTGGTTATATCCTGCAGTAGCCAAAGAACTAAACATCACCCTAAGTAAAAATATTAAGGAAAATTCCGTAAAAGCCATGAACACAATGGCTATACAAGAGGTGATCCATCAGAAGGTAAGAGCCGCTGTGACCTCCCGCCTCGGCAGTGCGTCCTCTGGCGTCGCTGTCCACCGTGGGAGCGGCAATGAAAACACTACGATACTGCTGGCTTCAATTTACGTATTATTTTACCGCATTTACCTTTAAGTATTCAAAATGTATGTGTATTCTGTATTAAGCCTTCTTATGTGTAAATATATATGATAGTAGGTGTAGACAGTTTATTCTGGGAAAAGTTGATTTACAGATATTATGTATATGCTTATAGCAACTACCACTTTTTAGCCAATTATAAAAAATATCTATGTAATCGTGAAAGTGCTTAAGGGGTAACAATAATCATATGAAGGGAGCAATAAAAAAAGCTAGTATCCAAATCTGTTATTATATTATAATAAATAATATCATAATGCAAACTTTATTGCCATTTGGCAGGTTTATAGTTTACCGTGTTATTGCGGAGTATGTATAACTAGAAAGATGCTGGATGCGACAAGCCGCGGACAGGGCGCGATGGAGCTCATTGGGGGAGGTCTACGTCCAGCAGTGGACTGAGATGGGCTGATGATAATCATGAAGATGATGATAACAAAAAAAATATTGAGACGATCAGTTCTATTTAAAGTAAAACGAGACGGGTCTGTGTAGAATACTAATTAAAGGAATTAAAAATGGTAATATTAATAGCCTTCCTCTATGCAAATATATCTAAAGCCGCTATACAATGCTTAATAGCCGCTTATACCTATATTTGTTAGTCATTTCTAAGCACGTATCACTCCTTGACATTGAGGCAGATCTAGGGAATACTCCACCGCGTGACTGCAAAACGAATCTAGATGTACATACATATGTATATGTATGTGTACTCTTACGATAATTTATTTATTTAAAATATGCTAATATCGATAATACCACTGCTAGCAGAGACCCAGCTTTACGTAACATGACATCTCTTCTATAATATAAACATTATTATTAGCGTCAAACTCGTAAGTCGTTAAGTAACGAGTTAAGCGCCTATAGGTATACATATAGGTATATGTTCTTGTAAACAGTTACGTTAAATACTCTCGTAACGGTGTACATGACTTTGACACACAGAACCACGGGGTATCCGATTGTGTAATCAGATGTACACACAATCCATGAGAGTTACTGCATACGCTACACAAAGGTATACAGTGACATAAAATTAGGGCCAAAGGATATTTTTATACTGCTTGATAAAACGTGATAGATGTTGTAAACATATACATATCTGCAATTAAACTTATTGAATTGTAATTAATCACAATAGATTGTCTACACCATTTGCGTATGTTACCAACCCTACCCGAGATTTGAAACCAGGACCTCTCGATCGGCAGTCGCTTGCAACCGCCCTACCGACGAGGCAGTCTTTGAACATTTTTACATATGCTCAAAATGGTGTAAAAGGAGGCAAGGAATCTTAGAATGCGAATTATAAACCACATGAAGCTTGTCGGTTTTTTATATTAGCTTCTTTCGTTCTTAATTAGAGCAGAACAGTGCAAAGCTATAGTTTCGTATCTGCTGAACCGAAAATAAACAATAAATAGTAGTCTTACAGCGGTCTTTAAAACGGGTATAAATTTATATTGATAGTACTTTTTTCTTCTTTACCTTGATTATTAACGGAATGATTAGGAATGGTGTCGCGGACTGCAAGCTTTGACGAATTATATTGCCATTTTATAGTTTACAATTATCTCATATTTATTTAGAAAAAAGCAAACAATACCTACACGCGTTTACAATGGCATAAGATTCGTCACATGCTAAGTGCTACTGTAGGACAGTTGCAGTTTTTTTAGTATTTAAATCTTCAAATGACCCCAAGATTGACAATCCATGAAGGTCGGACTGTAATAGCGTGAAATAGTGTGATTGTTGGTTAAGTATGACATTTTTTATGACATGTTTAATATTATACAGCTCTAACAAATAGATGTTACAAAGATAGTGAAGTTTCAATCTTACTCAGTTACACGACCCATATACATATAACCTATACGGATTCCAACTTGTACTCTGTTTATGTCAAGAGCGATGAAATAAAAAAATGCATGGTAACTTGTGTTATCCGCAGCAATCGACACGCTCATGCCAATCACATTAAACATACTTGTTCTATAGCTGGTGCACTTCAAAAAATGCTGCAGGAGTACTCACAGGACCGAGCGTAGGAATCGAAAACTTAACACATCAAACGATTCTTCACCAATGCATAAACTTAAGTTACACCGTCCTTATAAGCCAAACAGTATAAAAAGAATACTTGAGCATTCTTTTGTTTTATTTCAAAGGAGACGTCGTCCTCGCCGCGACTTTTTAATGGAAATGAGATTACTATTAGCAGGAAAATTGACAAACATCCAAATCCGACACACCGATAGAAGTCACATACGAAACAGCTTGCAGATAAAATGAGACACTGAGTTAAAGAGTTAAGTGATTGATTTTCTATTTACCTAAGCTATATTTCCTAGATTTAAAACTTTAATTTATTTATTTATTTAAATACCACACATTTAAAAACTAATTAAGAAGTCCAGAATAAATCCTAAGCACCATTTTTTAAATTATGTACAGACATATGTATATATCTTCAAGTCAGGTCACGTAAGTGGCAGACAAACAGCACCGAGTGCCAAATATCTGTCCTTACAGATATTTAACTTTAGATTTTTTAGATATTTAATAATATAAGTCTATTACAGCAATTACAAAACAAACACACAAGATCTATAGTGAGACGTGTGAATATTGTTACCGAGATCGTTTTAATTACAGTCATTAGCTTTGGATTGTATTACACCTTGATGTCGCTAGTGGTCACTTTGATTGCACTTGCTATATGTACTGTCAAGTTCAAAAGCGTTATGAGAAAATCGTGCAGACATATACTGTGATGTACAGTGGAATAAAATAAGCGATTCCAGAAATCTCGACCTTTTAAAACCGATAACAATGTTTTAATTAATATCCCTACGGGGTGTTAGGGATCGGCCTTCCGATATTTTACCATTCATATCACCTTGGTCGGTGTGGAAACTTTTAAAACATGAAGGTTTTAAATGATAGCAAATTTCATCATCTTTAAAATGAGGTGACTTTCAAATATGTGGATAACATAAGATCGTAAAAAATAGAATTTCAATGAACTCGTAAAAATACGACATATGAAATTTTAAAATGGCTCCTATTCAGAGGGGTGAGGGTTGCGACCCCCTTTGTATAGTCTTTTGTCGATAAAATTTGAAGTACAATAAGTGGGTAAAATATCGGAAATCGGATCCCTAACACTCTGTATAAGATAAACAATTGTCAGTCGATACGTTCAACGTGTAGCTCCAAGTTACTCAAGTATTACGAAAGTATCTCTCTCGCAATATAAACAAATCGTAATGTATGAGAATGTGCCCCGCCTTCATGTTATGTAATAAAATTATGTTGATTCGCCACCAGCATACATACCTATGGCAAATTTCGACATAACTTAGAAAGAATCGATATTTCTCCTTGTCTAGTGTTACATGCCCTTGCGTGCTGAATCAATAATGTTAGTAAATATTATATTATTTATCAATGAACAGTTGATTCACAAAAAAATTTAAATACGACTAAGAAAACTTATTTACGTAAAAACAACGTAAAACCACGCTTATAATCCTCGAAGGGGTAGGCAGAAGGGTTTAGTACCACGTTTCACCAGTTACTTTTAAGACCCATGTAATAGGTGGTGAGCCTATTACCATACACCGGGCACATGTGAAGACTCCGAGTCACTACTAGAAATTCAAAATTAGAAAAATCCAATAGTACCCCACCCGAGATTTGAATCCAGAACCTCCCGATCGGCAGTCGCGCTTGCAACCGCTCGACCAACGAGGCAGTCTAAGAAGTTATTTATTAATTTAATATTGTATAATTCTGTGACAGTTTGAGATGTCATAATTTAATGGAATAATATATAAGCAATATAAACCAAAAAACGATAGGATTGATAAAATAATTGCACAGAAATGTAATTTCTTAGCTATCTAAATCAATTTCGAGAATACTATTTTATTTAAATTTTATCCCGTATCAGTAAATATGATTTTAATTAGGCAATACAATTACCTTATTACGAGACAATTAAATATTAAACTAGTTATCATTAGGTAAGAAAATACTTGGTGTGTAAGTACATTTATACACTCCTTACATACCTCTAATATGCGACCCACAATATAAAAAACACATTATTTACAAAGCAGAGGATGCGCGTACGGAAAACCTTCCCTTTCCGTTTTCCTCCACACGCTGCTAAGACACGGTAAAGCGAAATAACATGGGTAGCCCACTTACGAACTCGACTATCTTGAGCGCGACCCACCGGTCGCAGACCGCCATCGCCGAGTATTGCACAACTGACAACACAGCCTACGCCTGCCACAACATAATATAACGCTCGCGAGTGCGGGCTGCAGGCGGCCGCGC
>DWME01009392.1:0-10955 GCA_018244795.1 Parelbella ahira ahira | reverse complement strand
ACCGCATAATATATCTACTTACAATAAAATTGTCAAATTGTACGTACATAATCCGATTTGCCAGTTGTATTATATTGGGGTAAGTATATCATATTTTGTTCAGTATCATTTTTCTTATCGGGCTTCATTTATTAATTCATCTGAAACGTAATTGAGTTGCCCAATTATTGAAATATTATACCATAGTACCTACTTGCACGTGTTGGATATTCTCCTGTATAAGAATTGGTAATATATATATAATTTTAACTTGTATTAGTAAAATATTTATTTTATATCAATCATTATTTAACCATAGCCGTATTTAACTATAACAATCTTCTTTAACTACATACAATTCGTAATGATCAATTATATTCCTTACAGTAAATATACAGGTTATATTAAATCCAATTACAATAAAAGAGGTACAAACGAAACTTGTTTACACTATTCATATTGATATTATCAGCTTAACATTATAACTAAGTATACATTAAAATAAGTACAAACGCAAGAAAATTATTGTAACCATACCTTAGTTAAAATGGCGGGAACATTTGGGTTCCTGCCATTGTAACCGATCTGATAAAATCGTTTTTTAATTATTAAATAATCCTAGTTCCATTTATCGACTTTAAAATTAATTCAACATAATTATATTGAGCAGAATATATTAGTAGAACGTTATTAAGGTACCAACGTCTTCAATAACCGATCAAAGCCCTGAGGCAATGAAGGTAAACATAGTCGTAGGTAGATGTTATATTAATACCCAGGTGAGCGATCCGCGAATCAAATATTTAATATATTTGATTTGTAAACAAGGTGAAGATGTTACTCTGCACACTTAATATTTAAATTATTAATTATTTCTTCATTTAATATTGGTACCTATCTCAAAATTTATTATAGGACAGGCTAAGTCGTCGGCTTTGTAAATTACTGTTTAATTAATTCATAATAATGAGAATATCTTGAAATAGGTAATTCATATACAACTATCTGCTGCCAAAGTGAACATATCTTGTACTATGCAAACTGTATAGATAATTCTACATCCAAACAGAAACACAAATTAAACATTCATGTTCAACACAAATTTATTTCCGATCTGCGGGAATTGAACCTACAAGTATTAGCACAGTCGTCAAGTTTACCACAACTACTAAATCATCAAGAACAGTAATTGAAAAAATACTATATGTAGCGTGATCAATTTTATATACACCGTATACCATGGTCAAAAGTTGTCAATGAGTTACATAGACAAATATCATTAAAAAAAATTACCTGTAGTTTGTAATTGTTGTTGTACTGACGTTGCTCAACAGTTTCAAGAAAAAAAATTTCAAATAACAGCCATCTGTTTTATTATGAATAGAACAAAAAGCCGTTTTCATTTTGCGAAACATCAACGACTAGTGCAATCTAGTTACAGGACTAATCATATACGTCGATAATAAACGTAATTACTGCCATCTAACATACATGAAGCGTACTAATAAAATGGCATTTCTGTACACTGTACTATCATCTTCATGGGATATATTGTATTAAGTTAATTCATTAATTATACATAAAGTTTAATAATACATTTACGATGGTAAAATATGTATGTTAGTTATCATGTAATACCTAATCTTAGTGTAAACTCCATATTTTAATTTGGTTGGACAGGAAATATATTTATATAAAACAATGGTGATTAATGTGTTATTAGTGTACTAATGCCAAGTAATCAAAACTAATATATTTTTTAATAAAAATATCAAATACTTATTATTAAGGAGCAAAACGTTGAAAGACTGTAGTACTGAAAGCTTAAGAATATATTTTATGATAGAAAAAAAGTATTGTACAACTACGTGAGGTCACTTTGTTATAGATTAAGGAACAATTTGTAACATTTGCGATTTAATTATTTTGTATGTTACAGAGACATATTGTGAGCCGCCAAAAGTATAAAAACCTATGGGAAAATCTCAATAAATGACAGGGCAAAGCAATGGTGAAGATACATCTTTTGAGACTCGTGCCAAATTAATTAGACAGAGACTATGATCATTCTTTCCATGCTGTACCATTCTAAATCGTTATCATTTGTATAATTTATACGGCACTTATCTTTTTGTTATTAGTGATGATATTAAAACATAATTTGAAACACACACGAGCATCTTATTAAAAGATAATCGGAGCCTGTTTTTTGGTAATAGGACAGCTAAGAAACGACATATTATATATAATAATATTGTGCTCATTACAAAATAACTTATCCAATCTGAGAATCGAACCCAATAATTCCTCATTAATGTACACTAAACGCTGGATCAACGAGCGAGTAATATATAAAAGTAACTATACCACAGTTTCCTTTTATTTCGTATTGCGATAGACAGACACTATGTACTGAAGTATTTGATTATTTATCAGCAGTCAGGCGGCTGACAGTAGTATTAGACGAAGAGTTGATAATCAAGATCAGCGTCGTGTTATTAGAGATGTCGATGTCCAACAATGGAAAGAAACAAGCTGACGATACATCAACATAATATGTGTCATTCACTAAATTTGTGTGTAACATATACGATTATGTACATATCTATGTTCGGTATATTAAATTATCTGTGGTTCATTCTATAAATGATCTGTAAATTTTTGTATGAGATGTGGGAAAAAGTTATTAAGAAAACAATAATACTTCAATTTTATAAAAATCACAGTCGTTTATTCATTAATAAATACTGGTAATTAGGATAGACATAGAGAATTACCAAAAAGTTTAGCTTAATGAAAGATATTTAACAACTAATTAAAGTCTATGGATAATTGAGTAGATATGCACGCTTGTGTAAGTCGTCTGACAAAATGGCGCTGCTCTCAACACTACAGAAACACTTCGCTCTACATAGTCTATGAAAAGGTTTGTAGCTGCTTTATATGTAATATAATCCACAGTACTACGTCTAGGAAATACATCTTAATAATGATATGCAAAATAACTATCAACTAATAAATGAGAAACAAAAAAATATATATTAAGACGTACACAAAAAAATTGTTTATGACACCAAATTACTCGCTAGCATACTACGCTGCCAAAATGATTATTATAAGTGATTATATGTGGTTTTGTAAATATTTTCATGACCATTTATCGTCTAGTATAAAAATATCCACATACCGTACCTATCAAATGATTACTCTAATCGACTTCGATTTTCCGAAAAAACTATACGCTCAGAAACCTACAGATTATTTTTAAGTTAGAAAGTTAATTTCTGTTTTTGTACACTCTTTAAGTATTGTCATAATCTCGTACGAGTTTTCAAATCGAGTCAGTCGTGTCAAAAATGCTGTCTTTTCTAAAAATCATAAGCACGATCTAACTGTAATTTCATTGAGAATGAAAAAAATATATTTCAAACCACATACATATTGTAACTCTCCTACTGGTTATCTAATAAATCACGCATACTGAGTAATAATACTTAAATTAAATCACATAATAAGTACTTGGCTTTAAGTACCACAATGTTATGGCAATATAACATAAAATACACTATCAGCTCGAATACATTGCGTTGCCTAGATTGTGATTAGCTTAACCGTAGTTGCGTTAACTTTGAATCGTATTGACGCGCAATTTCGTCAGACAACGTACGAGTTACATTAAAAAGTTCAAGCGCACCGACAGCAACGCACACTAGCGACACCGTGCGGACAAACGAAAACACCAATCGAATATCAATTCATTATTTAAGTAACTTAAAATTAAGTCATGGGCCCGATGTTCTGTAAAACCTTAACAACTAGTCGCTAAGTTTACATATAAACAAATTTAATCGAACTGCATCCTATTAAGCTATATATTTCGAAAACTATTATAACCTACGTCAACAGCCGGTTTCAGCGCACTCGGCAGCCACTCGTGCCCCACCCCCTGTCCAGCCTACCCCCAACCTGCGGTTTCAGCGCACTCAGCAACCACCTGCCCCTCGTCCACTCCCCTACCCGCGGCTCCAGCAAACGGCTCACCGGGCATCGCACGAGCCCGTCGGTATCTGCGGCCGGTGTCAAATAATGGAATTCATATCACCGTTGAAACACGAAGCCTTTGTGCTATGAGAACAGCTACTGCATCATTTTCAACTTGAACCTTAACACTAAGTAGGAGATTACTCTAATAAATACAAAGAACGCGCTCAGAGCGCCCACGTCGATCCAGAAGTTGGCGTGATCCATGGTCATCTCCTTGAGGAAGAGGCTCGGGGTGCGGAAGTGGCAGTACGCCTCGGAGCAGTGAAGCTTCTCCCTGCCGTAGCCGTACACGGACAGCATGGCGCCCTCGAAGCCGTAGCGCACGTAGCTGATGTAGGTGAGCCACTGCAGGTAGCTGGGGATGGCGTTGAAGTTGACGAAGAAGCCGGAGAAGAGCACGACGGGGATGGTGGTGACGGGCCCCAGGTAGACGCCCGTCTCGATCTTCATGGCGGCGCCGATGAGCAGCCCCAGCGACTGCGCCACCAGCGCCGTCAGGATGTTGATGGTCGTGAACATCAGCACGCGGTCCGTCTGCATCGGCTGCCCCGTCATGAAGTACACGATGATCACGTACACGCCGCTGAACACTACCTGCCAAAACAGTAAAGACAAATATCATGACCAAGTGTCAAACCTTGCCTACTTAAGCCTTCCATACTGTTCATTTATAGTCCATTCATCCACAAATAACTAGCATGATAGCCTTACCCTAATCTTTCTGACAGTAATATTCATGCCCAGCAATAGAATGATCAAGGTATTATTGTGAGATGTGAGTTAATTAACAGGTATAAAAGGCAAAAGGTTTCCATTAATGACTATTTTACAGTTATTGTTTCATAACAGAAAATCATTCATTGAATAAACCGCCCATTCAATTGGACAACACAAGTGATCAATGGGGAACAAACACACGAACTAAAAGTCTTGAGAGTGCTTACCTGGAATGGCAGATCTGCTATAGTCTTCGCGAAGTAGAAAGCTTTCAAGGAATACCAGTAGTTCAAATGCTCTCTCACAAATACGCTCATTTCAGTGGGGACTGTAACAGATGAAAAATACAAATAATTATATAACTAATGGGATTTAATGTACATCAGTTTTGTATTATAAGAGAAAAGGGATTTTAAGTAAATTTTTCGTTGCTCACATGTTATATTTACTGAGATTGATTAATTCAACACTGGTTTAGAAATTTCGTTTACATAAAAGTGTTCTGATTTAATAAATGTAATTATTTTAATTCTACCAACCGTTATCGATAAAATTCGTCTTAAATTTAAAATTTGTTGTAAGTTATGGGGTCTAGTAATTTACAGTAGATAGACAATGTACTGAAATGTATATCTCGATGACATAGTATAAAATTGTGTAAAATTTAGTATTTTCGTCTTTAAAGAATATTATTATTGGTCTACGTAAAGAGAATATTACAAATAGAAATTATTTCAAAAGAACACTCTATAACATCAAACCCAATGCAAAATCAGATATTGAAATATCATCTAGTCCATAAATATATAGGCAACCATAAATAAGACTTTGTACTGACTGAGGTCAGTCATTTATTGGCTGCCATTCTTTAACAACAGTAATAAACTGTGAGCTGGAACTCTTGGAATAGCTGATGTTGTCAAACTTAGCTTTGCTTTTATTAAATCCGCACAAATCTTGTAATGCTAAACAATGTTGCAAAGCATTGTTTTTAACCAAAACTAACATCAAAATGTAATTAAAACATTTTTTTATCTACACGTACTTTCATAAGTGTTAATAAATTTCGAATCACTGCTAGAGTACTGTATCGTGTTTAAATACTTACATGTTAAGATAGTAGGCATCATAGCCGTGAACATAGTAAACATCACAGTGAAGAAGATGCAGCCAGCGTTGCTCATGACCTTGGCAGCGTCGTGCCCTATGTCGTAATACAGGAATCCAATGAGCAGCCCGACTACGGTATGCGAACATAGCCTTAAATGCGTCAGCATTTGGTCTCGCAGAATGGATCGAAAAGTCCGCTTCAACAAGATCCAAAACTGCTTCCACCCTGACGTCGGGAAACCGGTTTTAACTGGTTTCTTGGTGAAGCTCTCGCTGGAGTCGAGGAGAGACGTGGTGCAGGTCACCGGGGCAAGGTTGGTGGAATTTGGTACCAACGCGTTTTGTTTTTCTGTGTTGAGCGTAGGTTCCGACATGTCTATTACGGTGCACGTTGGTTTGTCTGAAATCAAAAGATATTGTAAAATCCATGGTAAGTTTTCGCTATTCGATAACAGATGTCGCTACATGTATCAAGCCTAAGATTTACGATGAAATATTTTTTCTTGTGTCAAGCCTACAATAGAAGACTTGTTAATATAAATAAACATGTTTCAAACAGTTTTCATTTTAAAAAACGATCATGCAGTTGATCACATGTAATAAATAATGATAATTATTATGCAAAAAAGAAAATCGTTTACCTATGGTTGCTAATTTATTTCTGTCTAATAGATCAAAGACCTCACCTATAACGATCTCCAGAGCCTCCTTCTTGACGTTATTCTTGCTGTTGTTGAAATTGCAGTTCTGCGGCACGGAGGCGCTCGACGACGAAGACGACGAGGACTGTCCCCTGCCACAGTTGCCCTTGTTCACCGCCATCACCAACTTGTGCACCCAGTCGCCGTGCTCGCCCGTCGCCACTTCCATCACTGGAATTATCGGTCATATTAATTTTTTTTTTATTTTTATTTATTCATTTATACTCAGGCAACAAGGGCCATAGCATAAATAAATACCTTATAGACTAACATACATATTTATTTATATCTTACTAATTGACTTATTTTACGGCGTTAATAGTTATTATCATTTTATTATATCATTACGAGTAGGCTGAGTACGCCAAATGCCAACTATCTTTACAGAGCAGATGTGCTTATTTTATAAAAAAGAAATAGAAGTGAAAGTATTATCGATAAAAATAATATTTGTCTAGGAAAATGTTTCATTTAGGCCCTCGTGTAAAACAAATATAGATAAATGTCTATTGAAGATTACCATTTAAAACACTCTCAAATATTTATCCTCGTTGAGAATCGAAGTCAAAAAACCAAAATCAAACCAAATCCTAACAAACAACAGTCGGTATAACAATGACGCACACTAACTCCTTTATAGGAATATTATTTATAGTAAATAAAAAATGGTGCAGTTTTTTATAGTCAGTTTATGCTGTAATCGACACTAGGCACACATGTATTGCCGCAGAATTCAAAATAATACAGTTACTTACCATAATCAGCAGGATTGTGGTAGCTCGGACAATGCAAATTCATAGATGACAGGAACGGCACCAGACCGCTGACTTTTCCCTGGTATATGCACTGCCCTTCCGCCAGCATGTATAAAAAGTCGAACATCTCGAACAACCTCGCGGACGGCTGGTGGATGGTGCATATGATAGTTCGACCACCTCTCGCTAAGGACTTGAGCAGCGATATGCACTGGAAACAAGACGAGCTGTCCAATCCCGACGTCGGCTCGTCGAAGAACATCACAGGCGGATTATTAACTAACTCTAAAGCTATCGACAGCCGCTTCTTCTGGCCGCCGGAGAGATTTATCGTTCTAGTGTCACTTGCTTCTGATAACGATAACATTTCCAAAATCTCGTCGATCACTATTTTCTTGGCAGTGATTGTCATGTCTTTACCCAGTTTGAGGTTGGCGGATACGCTCATCGCTTCTCGGACAGTGAGGTGGGGTAGGAGGCAGTCGTCTTGCATAATGTAACAGGAGAGTTTTCGAAACCTGCGCAGATTCCTCTCTTTGCCGTTGATGAGAATTGAACCGCTGACGTTGGACGTTCTGTAATCATGGAAAAATATATTTATTAAACCGTGAATCCCAGAAGTTCTTTTTGTGTACAATATAGTCACTACATGAAATAAATGTGTTCAATCTCAGCTACATCTAAAGCATCTAACAACGTACGAAATACATTATACAAACGTTCTACTATTAGACATGGATGTCTCTTCAATATGGAAAGGGTTGATAACAGTCTGGTGATTCATTGTACAACCCGTGTGAATCGAATCAAAACACATGACAACAAATAAACGACAAAATGATAAGTAACATATCCATGGTTATCAGCGGGTCCAGAGGCTCGGTCAAGGTACCAATTACATATTCAAATACACGGAAGAATATCATCATCGGTTGTAACAAAATATAATCCGATATCAGAATTGATATAATAATTACGATTTTATTTAATCATAATAATCCCACCCTCCAATATCGTTACGCTTATCACATTAATAATACGGATTGCAAAGTTGCAGAATTGAGGACTTTTTAATATCATTCGCATCTACACAAGTATAGGACCTATAGGCACTAAATTTGGCCAGCAGTAGTTTTAGGTTTCCGACGATAATATACGACGATACATAAATGCCCAACAAAAAAACGAAGATTAAAGGGAGATTGGCGCAACTAGACATAAATTTGTAAATGTTGGAAACTCATTGGAAAAACTTGCCATCTTTGTCATGACCACAGTTGCACAAAATCGAGTAAATAATCCTCCTAGCTCCAAGGGCAAGATTCACATACCTAAACTGTTCTTATTAAGATAATTGGGAAATCGAATTTTTCTATAACCATCAAAACCCCCCACTCCCCACCCCCTCTACATCGTTACATCGCAGCTCATCTAAACAAGCTCCAACTCAACTTGGCATGCTTCCAAATCTTTTACATTCCAAAGTCGTTAAGCTCGCTCACTAAATATTTCGCGGGAATTTAAATATCTTTCAAGAAACTATGGTAACTAGCGGATCTGCCCGAGTGACCTCAATGGCTTCTCCATGTCCAGATGTTGTTATAGGTCACGCAATGAAAGGAGTACTTTGAGGGGATACCTTAGGGATTAACTGGCAAGAAGCCGGCGTATACTCTCATTTCAAGGTACTGAATATTGTATACAAGTAATCAAGCGACCAAAGCCGGGAGGAGGAGAAGATTACTTTATAAAAGATGTTTCTTGAAACAAAATTAAGCAATGAGAATAAAGAATAGCGTCTTTTAGGAACAGGACATCCGATTATTCTGGAAATCATTTTGATCATCTTGCCCTTTCTCCCGCTTATCTTTTTTCATTAATATCATTTATCATTAGAATGATAGAGGTTCACTGACTCCGTTATAACTTTCTTAAGCTATCAAATAGTTCCGGGTGTAGGCAAGACGTAGACACCAAATCCGATAAACTTGCTTCGCGTGTTAAGTAGCCTCAGATGCGAACCTTATCTTTGAAAATGGAATCGCCTATCTGCTCATTAATTTGTTTAATACCTATGTTTCTGTTGTTAATTAAGGTCAATAGATACATATAGTACTGAACGCGTACTTTCTAATGTCATTTATAACTTAAATATTAATAGGTTCACCCAATCTGCACTCAAGTTTTATAAGATCAATTCGCATTGAAATGCCGAGCGTTACCTAAATATTTATATAACTCAATTTTCACTCACTTGTATCCAGCTAAAATATTCATGAGAGTACTCTTCCCGGCTCCTGAGGGTCCCATTATCGCCGTCAACTCTCCTGATCTGAAGGTCCCATTGATACATTTGAGCAAAGCTTTGTAACCTCTCTTCCTGCCCTCGCTGACTGAGTACGAGAGATCTGAGAATTCGATGTCAACTGGAGGACGCTTCGGTAGGTGTGTGAGTGCTGCCATGGGTTTCTTCTGGTCACCGTAGCCGTTCGGGATCTTAGGCACCAGGCCTGTGATCGTGGCTGTGCCGGCAGGGCCATTACATAGATTCATTTGTGAGCCCCTGGAAATGATAAAACCGTTAATTAGTAGAATAACGTTAATTTCAATCGTATTAAAATATTATCAGTTCAGAATTCGCCAAAACGTAAGCATATTTGGTATCAGATTTTAGTGGAAACTTAACCGATACATGTAGGAAATGGTATAATTATCTGTATTATTTTATCACTGTTTGTTTCTCAAAAGTGAATTTAATGTATTGTACATAGCATTAAATAAAACAACGCAACGAGATAAAATATATAACAGAAAAATTAATAGCTCATAATAAACTAATCCTCGTATATTAATATTCCTAAAATGTCATGCTTCCTACTATCATGGCGTCATTCTGTGCGAAACATAACCTTGTGTAAAGTAATCTTCTACTCCTCCCGGCTTTTGTCCCGGGATTAGACATACATGTCTATGTACGTATACATTATCTGTCAACAACATCGCATAGAATGCTTCAAGATACAGTATGTATTTACGTGTAAAATGTCATGACGTTTTATTCAGAATGAAGCCGGAAAATTTGTTGCCACGAGACAAAAGATCAAGACGTAGCTGAGATTTAAATGGCAGGGTATTGTAAAGCCCGCTGTGCAAATGGAGGCCCCACTCACAAAAGATATTCTGATGCGCGAGGCAATTCAACGCCCACGCCTCTTATACGCTCTTCAAAATTGTCCACTCCAAACCAAATGGGATGGAACATTTTTAGTGTTTGGATTTTTAAGTAGCGAAAGGTATACCTTGACAACAAATCCAGGTTTGACTAGGGAACGAAATAATAAAAAATAACGGCAATACTTTTCGATACGAGCCTCTTAGAATTCTAAGAGGAATTCCGTACATCACAGTGTAACGATAAAGGATCAAATTTATCCTTAAAATTCACAAAATCCATGACGATTGGTAATTTTCCATATAAAAAATTACTATTCCTAATAACCATTAACAACTTATCTACGAATTATTAGTTATAGATAGTCCGTAATATAACTGAAGTCTATTATGCTTATAAGTACTTAAATGATAAATATGCTTGGTGTGATGTAACTCCAGCTCCACAATAAATAACTCATAGTATAAGATCCTAATA
>DWME01009391.1:0-10955 GCA_018244795.1 Parelbella ahira ahira | reverse complement strand
TCATGCAGAACATCGAGTAGGTCGGAAACTAGTGGAGATATTTTGAAAAAACATACGTAAGTTCATCCGATACATAATTTAATTATAATATCAGGAAACGTTTAAGCATTTATTATACAGTATGTTCACAATTTTGTGTTTTTTTTATTAGACACTATTTGTGAATATATACATATGTAGAATGTTCACAAAGTCTGTCTTACAATTGCAACCTAACGCTAGATAACTTAAAGTGTAGCCTTAAATATGTTTTTCTATCAAGTTAATTCTTTTTTCGTTCAGCCGAAGCTGTCAGCGCTGTCAGCTCGATACCACCGTGAAGCTCGTTAGATCTTCGTGCTACTCGGGCACCGTTCGATAGGCGATCCGTGTCTATTTCCAAACCCGCAAGGTCGCACGCAATAAACAATGCGAACAGGTGTTAGTCATGCATAGATTAGATACGTTGTAGATAAGCACGACGTGCAGGGGGGAGGGGGGTGAGCTTTCATACGGGATGTTTATCAATAGACTCGCGTGTTTACCTCTGTGTGTAAGACGTATGCAGAATGAACTGATAAAGCGAACAGCATAACTGATGGTAAGTATTCAGTGTTTTTATATACAAAATGCTCGGTTCTGATACCAAGCATCATCTAAGAGTATCTTGGTGTTGATGGACCATGCTTCCCACTGTCGGCAAATAATGTAATGTATTCTCAAGGGAATTCCCCATTACCGTTACCTAATGAATTAATACCTGATATCTCTATACACATACACATAAGAATATCAATTTTCCCTAACATTTTTCCTAAATTACACAGAACCTCTATTATGTTCATTATTTTAATCACACAAATGATAAGCTATAAGTATTGAACACTTTCTAATACACGCTTTATAGACAATTCTGCACCCAAATACTTAAAATATACTTATGTTTGTAATAAAAATATTATCTGACCAGAAATCAAACCCACAATTAAGACGGAGCTCAGCATGGACAGCAACCTTTACATAAACAAGTCACTTTAACTGGCCTCCAAAGTTTTTAAAACCCTTTGAAAGATTTCAATCGACACATTGGCTATTCATATTTTAAATATTTTTCACTGGAGCAGCACGGTGTTACATTCTGAGTAAGTATTTCTTTTAGGTGCCGGGAGAATCACATGTTCAGCAGTGAAACAAAGCTAAATATACCAAAATTTAAATATACATACTAAATTATTCACCTGAATTTGATTACTGTTTTAAACGCAAACTATATTTAAGTTCCAAATGTTGTAAAATAAAAAAAAATAATAAAACCATACAATTTAATAAAACAAGACATAAAGTTATTAAATTAGTTATATACATATATTATGTTGAATATCGCGGTGAAAAGATACATTATGATAAAAAAATAGTAATGAACGGACCAGATATGTTGAGATGTAAGAAGAATAAAAATGGTTTGTTATGAAAAGTAAAACCAATGTTAAATATCTTTATCGAATTATTTAGTTCAATTGATATAATAAATTCTTAATGTGTATATAAAGAAGGCTGTCACACCATTCTTATTGATCATATTGTCATCAGATCTTCACAAAAATTAAATGTATTAAAATATCATCAATATCAAAATAACATTTGAAATTCGTACAAAATTTTCTCAACGAACATTTTTATTTACATAAGCCGTCATAAGTTTACTCATTTGGTCATAAATAATAATTTATAACGAATAATGTAACCTTATCTTTAGGTATAAGTATTTTATACACATATATAATAATCAAAATAAATAAGTTTATTTAACCGCGTGACAGAAAAGACTGCAAAAAAATTGCGACCAGTAAAAAAGAGTACAAACAACAGCGACGTTCCTGTCGTACTTATTGCAATTGATTATATAAGAAACGAACTTATTTAATGAGCCATATTGTTTATTACGCCGTGTTGTCATACCGCCATGTTGTTTTTTACGCATACTGTCAAGACGCCATATTGATTATTACGCCATACTGTCAAACCGCCGCATTGTTTTTTTACGCAATACTGTGAGCCGCCATATTGTTTATTATACCATACTTCAAGGTGCCATATTGACAATGCGGCATATTGTGTGTTTGACGGGCCAAAATTTCACAGAGATATTATAATATATAGAGTGGGGAAGACATACGGCTGCCTGTAAGCAGCAACGTCCGACAGCTTAGAAAGAGAGAAACGGTCGCATTAACTATCTCTATCTCATTACTGACGCAACTCACACTATCACTACCTGTGCGTGCGCGAGTAAAAAGAGACAGATAGTTAAGCTCATTTGCTTTCTCTTTTTTGCGATGGACACATTTTAGGCTGGCTCCTAATCTACGTATAATACATATGTCTATGTAAAATTTAGACATTGCAGCCATATTATTGTCATATCACAGTGATAAACAAAATTAAGAGGAACTTTAGAGACTTATTAACTTTCATTTATTAATTAGCAGTCGGTATAACGAAAGCAACCTAGCGTATAACAAGACATTTTCAACACTTTTTGTTACGTGCAAGCAACGGGATAATTTGGAAATTATTTTTATTTAACGAACGAGGTTAACAGAGAGTTCATTCACTTTTATCAGGCGTGTTATTGCACTGAATGGTAATCCACACATTTGTACGGTGAGCACTACTGTTTGTTTACTGTCTGGGTATAAAATTGTCTAAATAAGTATGAATTCAGAATTTAACAGATGTATGTTTATCTGTTGTCTGCTTGCTATGTACTACAGGTTCTATCTAGTTGAATAATAAAAAGCCATTTTTAATTTGCCCTCAAGATATTATTGAAAATTTCAAAACCTCATTATATTGTCTATAGTCTATGCCGTTGCTTCGTCAAACCATGTCCCTTACAGAGTACGAAGAGAGTACCTACAGAGATATTTGTATCCTCACAAGCCTGACGTTCTTCTTTTATTCTCATAATCCTCTTCGTACACGCGCGGCCGCAGAATTTGCCGAAAGTTTTGAAACTGTCTTTAAAGTTTCTGATGTACAAATGTGCCCAATGCCAACAACACCGACCAACTGTTCAACATGTTCTCAGAAGTTGGAAACGCATTATAATTCATTATTATCTCATTACCAAGTGTCTCCCCCCGAGACATGACTGACTTAATCTCATTTCGCGCGCGATATTTCTCCTCAAATTGTCTGAGATAGCATCTAAGTCAGGTCGGAAGTGAGATGTTTTAGGGGAGAGAAATGTAATTTTTTTTTCCCACCTATTTCACGCTACTTTCCTCTGGAAGACTTATTTATTTATCCTTCATTGTTATTGACAAAGGACGGACTTCATGCCAAATATCATTTACTACCCACGTGAAGGGGTAGGTTGGGTGAGTAAAAATATTGTACATAAGAAATAGAGAAATACATACATAGATAATATTTTCTTGGGAATAAAACTGCCACATTTAGAAACCTTTTGGTTATTTTCGAGTTATTGCTAAATATGTAACCTCAAATAAAATACATCGTATTGGTTCGTACTGAAATATAAAAAAATCACAATGGCATCGCCAATCAAACACGGATTTCAAAGGATTACATAGGCACGCCACACGCGTGGTGCTAAAAATAGAGCGAATGAAAGCAATGCGAATATAAAGGTGTCTTTTCAAAAGGCTCGTGTTCCGTTTTCACCTTCGATATAAATGTGTGGTGCGAAAAGTTTATTTTAACTTTAAGCCCTGTGAAGTGAAATCGTGCGAAATTAATACTTATGTAATGAACGCGAAGAATTATTGTTAGTTGTAAAATGTTTCAAGATCAATCAATCATCGAACTCAACCGCATAATATAATATCAATAAATTAATATAGATAGAGAAATACTTGTATTGTTTTTGAAAAATATTACGCGCACGGAGTAGAGTGAGTTCCAAGAGTTTATCGATTTATATTGACAACATGGTCAATCACATTACCTCATAATATCTTAGGCATGTATATTTTGTTTGTAATTTTTATGAAAATGAACAATTATTAAAATAAATATAATTAAAACTTGGTTATTAAAATATATGAGTGTTAAAAATAATTTCTTAGAAAATTAACACTTATTAAGAAATAGCGTTTTATGATTTTAACTAAATATGTATTTACTGTTAAAATTTTTATTGTTAAGATCCTAAGCATCAAACTAAATTTCAGTATTCAAAATAATAAGAGAAAGATAAATCATACGTTGTAGAAATATTCCGCGAAACACTAATGTATAAAAATATATCAGATTATTATATTGACAAATATATATGTACATATTAACTAAAATCGTATATACATATACGTTCGAAAAACGAAACCAAATATTTTCTTCGCTTTTATCGAACTCAACCGAAATCTGAATATAGTTCTCGTAATAATAAAACGAAACCACTTTCATCTAGAATGTTCTAGCAGACACGCGTACAAGTAGACGTGGATGAAGTAAAAGGAGAAATTGACAAGCGTGAATAATGTATCTTTCCACTCACTTGACGTGTAGCCGAACTCGTCTTCTTCCTCGGGGTCCGCCTCTCTCTCCTCTTTGCTGCGCCTGACCGCACCGGCTGAAGCTCGATCGATCTATGGACGTTCAAAAATTATTTAAAACAATAAAACTAGGAACAACTTATTTTACTCGGACTAACTAATATTAAGCGTCAGAAGTAGATTTCTTGTTGTCTCCATAGTCAAATTACGGTCACGCTCTTTTAAGTTTCACCGTCAAATTTTTTTTTATATTTAATAAATTTATTATCATTTTCAGAACATAATAGAATTTGAGTTAATTTTGAATTAACAAATTTAAAGTTTTTCTGAAGAAGCCTTTGATATTAATTTCCTTTGTCAATCAACGAACAATTTTTCGTACAAATCTGAATAAATCAGAAAAAATATCTTAGAATTAGGTACATATCGATTTATTTACCAAGTTTCATTGGTATAATGTTTTCTCTATTTCAATTTGGTGTTGTTATAAATTTTTCCTCTTTATATAGATATAATACTAAATGTTTTAGTATAATATCCTCACCTGAAACGTACAACTATTTAGTATCTCGTAAAGAAATAAAAGGATGTATTACCTCGACTCCAGCTTCTGTATATATTCTGCCTCCCAGTTGCCTCTCATCTTCACTTTCGCTCTCGCTCTCAGAGTCAGAGTACACTGGTTTAGGTTTGGGCGCTTGCGCTTCGGACGATTCTTTCTTCTCGTTCTTCGCTTCCGAAGCTGCTTTCTCCTGTTCAGCTTCTGGTGTTACTGTTATCTAAAGAAAAATAACTTTGTATTCATATCTAAATTTAATTAACAATGAGAAATTTAGGCTTTTCTTTAAAGCATTGCTTTTAGGATTTATTCTGAATTTAGGATAATGACGAGGTTAACATTGTTTTAGGAGTTAAATATCTGTGTAATGTGATTGCACGCGACTTATACAATTACCTAATATCAACAATTCAGCTCTGTACATGATATTATCATTATCATTGTTATCGCTTCTTTTATCTTCTAATGTTGAAAACTGGTCCACTCTTGAAATAGGGAAAGCGAGACAAGATTTGACCATGATAGCGAAAGCCTTTATATATCCTCTAGACAATGACAAAAAACTCTTAACTTATGCAGGTTTCCTCATGAGATATTGTGAGTGATATTGTTTGTGATTCAACATGTGATAATAATACTAAAAACGCATATGACCTTACAAAATCAGAAATGTGTCCTAGAATTTTAATCCTACACATTTTAATAAACGTTAAATTACCTTCTTAGAGAGTTCTGTTACGGTCTTACCTTTACTTCAGGCTCAGGCGCTCCGCTAGCAGCCGGTGCGGTTTGAGCTGGGATAGTGGAAGCGGGCGCCGCTGCAGTCGTGGTCGCTGCCGTGGACGCGGGGGTAGTTGGTGCTTTCCGCTTCTTAGTCGGCGATGGTGTCGACCCCTCTACGTCCGAGGAATCTGTATTCTATATCAGATTTTAGATAGTTAGACAAAATTTATTTATTCCTTCATTATTATTTATACGGTCTTTGACGTGTTAAAATAATTGATGTCTTGATAAGAATTTTATCTGTTAATGTAAATTTGGTTCCAATTCATACCCAAGTTTGAAGACTTTGCACTGTGAGTGTGACGGTATCTCCTGCGGCTTTGATAAGTTGGACAGCGCGTTCGTGTTGTGCCGACCTTACACACACACCGTCCACTTCCAAGATTCTATCACCTGTCTGTTGGACAATTATTATTACAATATCATATCTCAGGTCCCTTACGGGGTAAGAATAGTCCACCAAGTATTATATATGTCTATCCTTACAGACCTATAATTCTACTTGTATATTAAGTTTCTTCATATTCTCGTATATATGTACACCGGTTTCGGTTTCAGTCCCGCATTAAATTCAACATTTATTAATTCTAATATCCTTGCATGTTATGTAACGCTGTTTCTAATATCCTTACTTTTAATTCCCCGGATTTCCCAGCAGGACTGTTGGGTACGACGTTCTTGATGAAGATGCCGAAGATCGCCTTCTCTTGGCCATCAGCCGCATCATGATTGGATATTATATCGACCTGGAAACGGATAATTCTTTCAGATTTTTTAGAGAGCTGATAGTAGAAGAGAACTAGAAGACGAAATTACAACTTTCAAAAATATAATTTCTTTAATGTTTCTTTCCATTCAATTTTCGAGACATCAAAGGCAACTCTATAACTCATCTGCACGTGGATTGAATAGACGTTATTAATATAAGCAAGCCATTTCACAAAATAAATTTACAATATTTTGACATTTAGATTCTTTTTCGTTTAATTTTTGTTTTATTATGAAATCATTGTTTTTAACTTTATTATATAATTTCGCGCGATATATTTCATAGTTAATTGGCTCAAGCTATTAAGTAGTATCGTAAATTATTTCTTAACCCTCTGAATGGTATTAGCCTAAATTCGTATAGGGCGCGGTCACACGTTACATGTTTCCTATGGACAGATTTATGCGAGGGCCTTAAAAGATAAATATAAAAAGTTTATATAAAAAAGTTTATTAGATAATCCCTGTATTTTTTTGCGCACAGTCGCATATATAGACGCATATATAGACAAAGACAGTGAGGTTGTTTAAAATCAATATTAAGCAATTTATATGTGATACGAACATTATTGGATTTGATTTATGAATAGAATGACATTCTTGGGTTCGACTTATATTTTGAAATCTATGCATTGTGATATGGTCGTTGAGCAGGATTATTTCAGGATATCCGTTCCAGAAGGCGAAAATGGTCGAATCAATTTATCTTATACAAGAAAATAATATATAGAGTTATGGTATTTATTTCATTAATAATGGATACTATTACATAATGTATATTCAATCGAAAGAGTAAAGCTATAGAATAATCGATGCCATTTATATAATAACACCTGGAACACGAAATCAGAATTATCTGCCGAAGCTAATTAATTGGTATTTAGAGAAGCAGTGTGGGACACCAAGGTTTGTTAGAGACCAAAATAGGACACATCATATAGCGATATCTCGTAATAGAGGATGAAGACAAACGAATGTCACGAGTGTGGGTGGAGCATGACCGCACAGATACACTCAGTCCTGTCAGTGCCACGTGCGTTTGTAGGCGTACAACCTAGTAATTCGCGTCTATTTACAGTCAAGTTCTTGTTACAATTGTTTTCAGACAATAATGATTGTTAAAAAGGTTTCCATTTTGCACCCTATTCATTAAAAATCTATCACACGGTTGACGGTGACATATTAAACATCTGTCACACACAAAGTATAAAGTCAAATATACATAATATATGTCACACAAAAGCAATATGTAATATTGTTTTACGTAGTTCCATTTGTTTTAGTACTTGCGTCTTTACGTAGAATAAGCACGTCAGGTCCAGTTATTTGACATTCGGCACAAATATTTAGCAGTTAGTACTCTCTGCCTACCCCTTAAGGAACCTGGCGTGATGATATAATAATTTGCTGCATCATGTTGATATCAACGACAACACATCTCGCGCCGGCACAACGTGTACGCGGCCTTAGAATCGTTAGCAGTATAATTTACGACACGCTTTATGTACGATATCAAAATAATATGAGTAAAGGCTGTGGGAATGTTCCCAGATAGTAGTATGTCTTTCACTTTCAGCGTTTTTATTAGTGGAGAAACTTTTTCAATTTATCGTTTCACCATTACATTCAAATTAGAAACACTAAGTGCCTACAAAGATATTTCACTATCTCCTGGCTTGATTGGCAGAAAATGACACTTGACATTGAGTTCGTCCTTTGCGAATAGTTATCAATATCTAATTATTATTACCCTCATTATCACCTATTGATGTTTCATTGTTAATTACATGTCTTCGTTAAGAACACCTAAATTAAATTTTCAGTTTCTACCGCGCAAGTATTAAATGTTTAATGAACTTCCATATGAGGTTCTCCCAGAGCATTATGACATGGGGTTCTTCAAGAGAAGCGCAAAGAGAGCTCTCCTTGCTAAGAGCTATTCTTGGGTTGTTGGTCATGTACGCTGGTGACGGTCACCACTTACCATTAGTTGCCCCGTCTGCCAGTATGGCAGGCAAACATTTAAAAAAAAAAAAACTGCTGTAAAATGCTGGTTATGACTTTTGCTCGCGTTTGACTGCTATTTCACCTGATGGTGAGCGAGAAGCAGCCTGGGATATAGCATGCTTGCCTAGAAAGTGCCTATTCCATCTTGAACATTTTCATTGCACGAATCGTACGAATGCGGCTGATTGGCAAACTTTATGGGCGTGCAGGTTTCCTCACGATGTTTCCTTTTAAGTACCGTTTTATTATTTGTGGCCTATAAAATTGGGAAATAGTTGTGCCAGTGGACTGGGAGCACTTAAATTATCGTTTAGCAGTCGCCCGTTTCGAGAAACCTACGAAATAATCTTACTTTTTAAATAAAAAATTGTATTTCTCAAGAACCTCGACATAGGTTTTTTTATATAGACAGGATCGTGTAATCCCATACAGTTAGTACGTCGACTGTCAAGTTTAAGTGATTAGAAAGATAAGCTCACGAGCACTATGTTACATAGCAGTCTATGTAACTGCTAACGTACATGGCGGACGAAATGTATTAAATTAGAGTAATTGGAGTATTGCCCTATTAATAAAAGCAAAATGAATAAACGTTTGAAACAATTAAAAAATATGTATAACAAAACACGGAATATCGCAAAACACCTTTAACTTAACTATTCAAAGTTTGTTAGCTAAGGAAAACGTCAGTTTATAAATATTAACCGTTTTGTACCGTGGAGTTATCTCGTTTCGGTTCAGTCATTTCCGTCTTCTTATCTAACCACTTTACACAAGATTTAACAACTGTTACTTGAACACAATAATTAGGGCTGCCATTTGTTCGTCGCCTTGGAAATGCTCACGAACTTTTACCAATCGAAATGATCAGTCCTATTGAAAGAATATAAAGAAAACTATAGTTCGAAAATAATGTCAAAAGTTATCTTTCAGTTCTAAATACCTACGCAAATATTTGGCGCCAAAAGTCTCATTTCTAAGTCAACTTGCTTTCTCACATTAATAAGTTGTGTTTCAATAAATAATGTAAACCAACTTACTAAACAACATTTTGTTTGAAAAGAGCAACAAACGAGTAAGCAGCAATCAATTGTGACTGCTACCAAAAGCAGGAGGACAGTCAGAAAAAAACTCTTATAGGTCTTGTATCGTTTTTTTTCTATGCTTATTTCCAACGCGCACGTGTAAAACGTGAAATGACCTTCCTTTTGAGATATTATCAGACTGCCTCGTTGGTCGAGTGGTTATAAGCGCGACTGCCGATCGAGAGGTCCTGGTATCAAATTCCGGGTCGGGTGCTATCAGATTTTTCTAATTTAGAATTTCTAGTAGTGACTCAGAGTCTCGAATTGTGCCCGGTGTATGTCAATAGGTTTACCACCTATTCCATGGCACTTAACTGGTGAAGCGTGGCAATGTAGTACACTCCTCTGCCTACCCCGGCTTACAGTCGTGATGTTTCGTTTATCAGATTACTATAACAGGGGGCACTTTAAGAAAAGTGAAAAGAGAGGTCTCTTTTAAAGCAGGAAACGTATTAACAACTGTTCTGATGTTACACATGTTTATAGACGTTCTTAACTTCAAGTATCCCGTTTACGTGTTTGTGAGACTAGATATATAGGACTTGTTTAGAATCAATGTTCCTTCATAAAGTTAACTTTTTTCTATTAATTTCATGTTAAATGTTCACCGTCGACGATGGACATATGAAACTTCACAGGAGTTGCCAATATGTGGAGTTGAAGGAACTCTTTTCACGAGTTTTTTGATAAATGTAGGTATTAGTAGGAAGTATTCAAGTATGCCCTCATTTTGCGAGAAATGACAAAATAAACGTAGTGTGAAGCTGTAAGAAGATTTACGAGTACCGACCGTTTATGAGCGTGAGGGCGTATAAAATATCCACCGCTGCCGATAAGGGATTTCTTGTTATCGTGTATGTTCCCGTCAGAGGAGCAGGTTGAGGAAATTATAGATGTACGGATAATTTTCTCCTTTTTCAAGATGATTTTGCCCAAAATAGAATGTATGATATGTATTTTTAAACCATATTCTAAATTATTCTGTTCTTTACTGTTTTAGAATTTCCAGTAGTGACTCGGATTCTCGAAATTTGCCCGTTGTATGCTAATCGGCTCATCGCCTGTTCTATGGGACTTATATGAAACATGGGAGTGTACTACATCTCCCTGCCTACCCCTTCGGGGATTACAGCCATGATGTTGCTTTTTTGATTTAAAAAATTCATACCATTGTATATAGTAGTTATTAACATAGGACTTATTAACAATATTTACCTTTCCCCCGACGATGCTGACGCCGAGCGGGGCGCCGGG
>DWME01009390.1:0-10955 GCA_018244795.1 Parelbella ahira ahira | reverse complement strand
TCTTGACATGTACATGTAGGAGTTCTTAATATTCCGTAATACTCCGCGAACAAAGTTCCAAACGAAGACAAATTTTGTTAGAAGCACTGACATAACGTAATTCTAACAGAAATACGAGTAAACAAGACTTTCTATGTTCTAGGAGTAATAAAGATTAGAACACGCAATAAAATTGTACGTGACTTCGTACCAAAGTGTCAGCACAAAAGACCAAAAGTTAGACATTTCACACTGTATTTAGCACAAATAGGCTTATATGGCTCAGAGTATTAGTTACGTTACCTACACAAAATAATATAAATGCTTGTTCTTTCATTGTGAGATTTTTTATAGTTATATAGATGTCGATGAAACCTTTAAATATCGATATGTACAGATACATGCTCATTGTTACATTTGAAAGTGTGATGTCTGTTTATCTAATGCCTAGTAATTAAACATCACATTATTTTTAAGTGAAGAGAGTACAAATTGCAGTCTATGGATGTCTACAATGCAAGACAGAAACTGCTAGCATTTGTGAGAACAGAAATAAATACAACGACAGTAATTATTTTGACGAAATTTGCGCTAAACGATCCAATTATTACGTTCATATCGTTCACGAACCAGTTTTCCGTGCAATGATATACGTACATATATATCTGTCGATATACCCTTGCTCAACCTGCCTCCCTAAGGTACTACTAGTTCGTTCAAAGTTTAATTAGGTAGCTTTAAAGATATTCCTAAGCTTAAGTTCCGAAGATTATAATTAGGAACGGTAAGTGAGCGTAAAACATATGGCAGAGATTCATGCCACACTAAAAACGAGTAAATAAAAGCTACCACAAAGATTTAAAAAAAGAACACCAATTTGAAGTGTTTTATTTAAAAGATTTAACGTTAAATACCATTATTTTGCAATAATTATATAAATAAAGAGTATTCATAAACATTTATTTATTAACATCGCTGTTGTGATTTTACTAGTCCTTTTGGGTTCCTTCTCGCTAAGAGCAAACTTTGATGTAATTGCCAAATTGTTTCAACCAAACCAGTAGCCTACTAAAGTAATAACAGATTATGAGAGTTTGACGTCATTGTTACCTTTGCCTCATTTCATTACTTGTCATTCGCTGTTCTCTGGTACTATGGCAAGCCCGATAATTGCCGTTACGAAATTACATTAAACTTCCCGAACCTCGTTAGCGGACCGTTGCAAATTATAAGGGTATTTTGGAAATTTTTGGTCATTAGTTTCACTTGGCTAATTTGTTTTTGGTGGCGGTCAGTAAAGTAATGCAGATTAGTAAATCGTCTGCCTCAGATCCTGATGTAACATGACGTTCAGAAATTTTTAACCGATCTCACATACAAGTTTTGTCACATGCCCAAATAAATGACGAAGTATAATTCGATGAATATTAAATCAAAAAACATGACGAACAATAATATAAATTGCAATTAAAAATCATAGAATCATAACAATGCTCTAAAACGATTATCTTATTAGCCTTTAATAACTCCTTGCGAAGTAGGTAATTGATTAATTAACTACTATCGTAATAATATTAACAATAGAAAAAGTTTAATTTGTTAGTCGTGAAAAAGAATCTGATAATCCTAATTGATTCGCTAATGATTTATCAGTAAAATTAATAAAAAAAATCAATATTCTGATGATCAAACCGAACAACAGGCAATACACACAAAAAATAAATTACACATCATAAATAACACAAAGAACCGGTGTAAAAAAATATATGCCATTTCTGATATTAATGGAGCCGAGTTGTTCCAAGAATCCGATGTAATTATTGTTCGATAACAAACATACTCGTATATTATTTACAAATGGATGAAACGAGTAAAGCGATCAATCACGCATAATTTATTTTCCATTACCCGAAAGGAAGTAAGGGAGAAATATGTATGAAAAAAAAAATCATCAAGTCTCCAATGTTTGCAAAGACTGAGTGCACAGAAACATCTCAGAAAAATAAATAAGAATGCATGATGTTTCACGAGCTCGCTGTTCTAACGAAAGGCAGATCGGATCGTAAACGATTTATTATATATAAATCAACTCCAGGCAACGTCCATTCTTGGACACTAATTACGAAGGTTCACGAAGGCTTCGATATCTTAAAAGGCACTTAAAAATGTAGGTAAATCTCGACTGTTATCGTTTGATAATGATCCTAAATATTGGCTAAAATCTAAAAATAAAATCTCGGAATGTCAATATAAGAATTCAAAGTTCATATTGAAGCTTAAAAATACCTAAAAAAAATTTAATTATTTTCATTATACGAGTACGTATCAGTCACAAATTGGAAAGTAAAGAAGAATTATGTGATTTTAGTAGGCGAGTTATAAAAAGTGGTGGACATTATCGTGTAGATAGTAGGTATAGCCTCATGACAAATTTTGAAGAGTTACTCAAATAGGTAGGTAGATAATAGGTATGTTGGGGACAATGAGGACAATAATAAAATCTTAGTATATCTCCATACACGGCCACTTAATTCCATCACAAACATCAAGATAGTTTGTGATATGGTAACTAAATGACTGTTAAATTATATATAAATATATACATATACACATATACACTCGTATAAATATTTCCTCACCCAGACACGTAACATATACTTACTTTTGCTCCTGACAAATATTTGTTGGGGATGGGTATCGGAGAAACGACTCTTGGCGTCTTATCAATAGCCTTGTTCACAAACCACTGCACCACACTATTAACATGAAGACTGTGTCTAACACCATGAACACTCAGTTTACTGTACCATTACATTTTTAATGTCTAAGACTAATATAGTATCACTTGCACATGCTTACCCACGCAAATATAAATATGAATCACTGTTCCTGTTTAGGTAACAAACAGGACTTCAATATATCGTATCTTAAGGTGACCACAAATATACAATGAAGTTCTTGTTTGACTGATCTAATCAGACAGGAGAAGAGCGGACCAGACCACACCAACTTTTGGTCTTGTTGTTTATTCTTTACTTCATCATGCTTTGTCTTTTCTTACGCTTTATACGATTACTATAATCCTTAAGAAGCTTGTAGTAAAATCCAAAACCATAATGTTATAAATGAATATAAAACAAACAAAATTTTTCCAACAAGCTACTATTTGTTGTAATTCAAGTCAAATCGACGTAGGTTTGATCATCAAATTTTTCGCAGATACCCGCACATCACGAGTGTAAATATTTCGTTAGTAATTTTCCATAGCAGTTACTTTTTCATCAATATTCCGGTCACGTTGTGATTCCATGATCGACGATACGACCCTCGAATTCGGTACAGATTCATATCGCTCGTCATACTGTTAAAATAACAGCACAAGTATATCATAAAAATGAACCCCGTTCAAATAGTCCCCTGGATATAATAAATACGTCTTGTCTTCAGATGAAATGACAAAATAATGCTTGACAGTTATATTGTATCACATGATGTAACATCTCCACATTTCATTTTTACTTTAGTCTTCTATCATGAGGGCGATAGTGAATTACTTAAAGTACAGGCTCAGAATATTGTTGCAGATGTGGATATGACATCCGAAAACTGGGATAAGTGTCATCTGACGTTTTTTAAGGCGAACAGCACAATTTTTACATCCTATGTTTCCCTGTCCCGACTAAAAGTACATAAACTGTTTAAATGTACAATTATATAATTTCTATAGAAAAAAAAACCGTATTAAAGACGCTATGGAACTTGGCAACGAAACAAATTATATCGTGGAAAGTTTCCTCACTTTGAAATAATTTGTTCCCGTTTCTATCCGACTTAAGCCGATTTGACGACAATAAATGAAGTGAAACTCTAATCTCCTAAAAATAACACCTGGCCCAATAAAATAGGAATTAGGTTAATAAGGCCGTGACACAGCCGACCGATAAGTGAGATGGATCGGGTGTGGATGTCTCCGAAAATGTCTTTCAACCTTAATTAGATGTACCGGCACTCTCTGGGGCATAATGAGTTTAGATAATAATTATTGCAAATTTCGATCGCCAAGTATAAGACACGTAATAAAAAATCTTGATGCATCACACTGTAGATAATTTTTATTTGAGTACTTTTACTTCATATTATTATGGTAGTAGGGCAGTGTAAAAACCGAAAAAAAAATATTTGCAGCCCGCCAAGGTTAAATTGGTATGTGGTTTAGAGCCATGTCTATTAATTAGTAGCTCTTTAGGTATTATAATATAACAGTTTTTAAGAAATTTCATTTTTGTAACTGTTTTCTGCATCTAGAAACTCCATTTCAATATGTAGAACGTATAACGACGACGACGTACCAGAAATTTCTGGATATGGTGCAGGATTCGCTTTCAGCAATTGAAACGCTTAGAGGTAAACCATAATTGTTACATATGTACATAAATATTTAAATAGAAAATTAATGCATTTTATATTGCTCTCTCTCACTCTCTCTATCATTATTGGGTTTTATATTTATCTTTAAAAAGGCATGTAGCGTTATTATGATCAAATATCGCTTATTATAATGAATATTCGATAATATTCTGCATGGCTCAGAGTTCTCTATAATGATATCTAAGGTCCATGATTGAAGTCTGTCAAGACGCATTTGACCAGCGTTGCAGCCTGTAGCCTTAATCTTACTCAATCAGAGAGGAGAATCACATCTGACAAAGGAACAATCGAAATATCGAAAATATTACTAACGGTAAAAATTTATCATGTTACACTCGAAACATTAATAAATGGACACCACATTCAGAGCACAAATATTCTATTATACCAAAAATAAGAATCAAACAGAAATTCCACTACTTCATGACATCTACACTTTCTTCTATATTCTTTTATATTTTTTATTACACGTCGGAAAAAATTATCCAATAATATATACTCAGAGACTACGAATACGAAAATAATTTTCTTTTTACGATGATTCTCATATCCTCACCACAAACGAATACAAAAGAACTGTAGTTAATGGAAACTGAATCGTACAAAAGCAAAGAATAACTGAATTTAGGTTCCACGTTTTATATAGGTAGGTACTAATAGCCGGAACGTATACAAGAGCTTACGATGTTAAGCCCTTAGCTAAATAAAGTACTTCCAGAAATTGCAGGTACGCTGCCTATTTGTACGGTATTACAACTGTAATAATAATAACAATATCATGGGACAACTCACTAACGGCCATTTTAACTCTAATTTGGATAGCTTGTGGTATGGTAACAAGTCAGTAAACATAGAGTATAATAAAGGTAATCTTGATAATTTTACCCCTAAACGTATAACATACAGTCATGTTTCACAATTTGCCATAATTTGCAAATCAACAGTCAAGGTCACCGCGAATCATTGGATCATTCCAGAACAGTGCAAATATCTAGTACATTATAAAGTTTGCCACCAGTATATGAGACATCAGCACTTCTACCTCAAAACATGGAACCGCACATGTGAAATGTCTTAAGTAAAATGTACTTTCCAAGGTACAACTTACAAACAATTCTCACATCATAAATAATATTACCAGTTTATCCTAGGACAAAAGCGAATCAATGAATCAAATTAAATGATTATTTGAAGGATTACCTCTAGTTTTGTTTCGAAGAAAATAAGTCCTAGCCATGACAAATCAAGGCCGTGTCCAATATGTCTGCACTGCGACATGTACTGAGAAATTAGGGATCTGACTAATGATGCGTTACAAATTACTTACAAAATTAAACTTTACGAGAGTTACGTGTATGAAGAGAACATAGACATACCAACTATATTCATATGTGTGGACTTACTTAATGTATCAGTCTTCTGTGACGCAAGATAATTATTTACTCCCGTTATTCATCGAAATTAATTAATTTATTTGTTGAAAATTAATTTAAATTTAAATTGGAATAGCATGTAATGTACTCTTTATTGATTTAACAACTTGTTATTCGTTTAAAAGAATAGCCGTTATAGTTCAAAACTGACACATAATTCATTCCCTGACGTTGAGTTTCCCCGATGGGGAATTAATTATATATTTTAATATTGAACGTAACACATTTAACGTCCCATTAGTAAGTTGACCCGTCTCCTCGTAGCAGTGGACCGAGACAGGTTGATGATGACGATGTATACAACGAATTAAACGCAACTTACAATAATACTATTGACGACTTTACAACGAATAAAATAGCATGATTTGAAATTAATTGGATAAATTCCTGCTGTATTGGTTTGTGTTTCGAACTTCAGGAATCAACATCCAGCAACATTAAAAAGAAAAAAATAATTTTATGTCCACAACATAAATAATACATGTATGTATTTTGTGAATACACAAAATAAATAACATTACGTGTAGGTACCTAACATAAATAATTCAGAACTTGCTACTTCTAAGGAAGTCTAAAGAAAATTATACCAATAATATCGTAATTGATTTCTTTAAAAAAGAAAGAGACATTTAAAATATCTAGGCTCTGGCACAGCACAGCAAAGTTCAACAGTAGAACTTATTGTCTCGTAAAGGACTGGCGATTTACTTTATATATAAACGATCATTTAATACTGAACCTTATTCGACGCTGCCTATATTGGTACACATATTTTAAAGCTGCGAAGAGCAAATCTAATACGGTTAGAAATTCGGCAGTTTAAATAGCAGGAATAACAAAAGAAGTGTGTAACATATTTCTTATCAACCTTAACCTCTCGATTGTGTGGTCAGTAATGTGCACGGTAATATTCGCATGATATTTAGTAACAACTGAAAATCTCTTAAAAACATGTTATGTATTTATTTTTGTATTTTTATTCCATCTTCTCTATTATCTCTTCACAATTAGCAGTTACAGTATGAATATAGTACTACTGTATAATATCCATTTCGTGTTCACGACAAAGTGTAAAAAATAGAAAATAAAAATGTTTTTCCTTTTTGAAAATAGGAAAATCTACCAGCGTTAGTCAATAAATATCCTTAAATCATAACACGTCTCCTCATGCATTTTCCCAATAAACAACCCCTAAATCATCCCCTGTCGCTCCTACGGGTTTTTCAGTATTTCCAATAACAAAAGTGAGTCTGTAAAGATACAATTTAGTTTACTTCACTTGGATAAAATCACTTCTCAATACGATATAAGCCACGTATTTTTAATATGTTACAAGGAGGCAGAATGCGTGTTCGGTTTTATCGAAGAATTTAATAAAATGTTAACCTATAAGTTGCGATTAGTCACAACTGGTATTTATTAGTCACTACTGGCTTTATTAGTCATTACTGGTCTTTATTAGTCACAACTGGTCTTTATTAGTCACAACTGGTCTTTATTATTCTCAACTAGATTTTTGTATGTACACTGTGTATGTAGTAATCTGTTGTTTCCTTATCAAAGGTTTTAACGTGTTTTAAAAACCCTTGTAATAAGTATTAAGCAATAAAACGTACCTCTATTAATCTATCTTTATCGGCAAAGAGGAATTTAGATATCCGTTACGAAAGAGCGTTAATTGAGCAATGAAACCTTATAGAAAGCTAATAAGGGAACGTTACCTTCGTGTAAAAACCTTTTAGCAAAAACGTGAGTTTTTATATTATGTATTTTTAGTAACATATTTCTAATTATTACCAGGATCGTTTGAATTCACATCGTTATATTCGAATAAAATCCGGGAATCAATACATGCCACCTTTTCGAATTCACTCGCTGCATAAAAAACGAATTTAATTCGAATACGGTCCAAAACTTTATCGACAATCATGGCTATTATGCTTGAAAAAGTTTCGCTCGCGAATGGTTTTTAGGCTTTATTTGATCAAACCAATTGCACATAGTGTCCACAGTTATCCATTATTTTTTATTTGCAGATATCCTTATAGATTGAACTGTGTTCGGATTATATTTCGAAAATGTCTTTTCGATCATTGACGCAAACCTCCATAATACCATCAATGAATATGTGGAAATTATTGCAGAAAGAATTCAATACTTGTATGAACGGATTTTATATAAGTCTAAATGTTACTCGAAGGATATTTACAATAATGTCAAAATACCATCTTATTACGTACATCTCGTTATTTCAAATTACCTATATATCATTGTGTATCGAAATACAATTTCTTTAGAAATGGATGTGATTTTATAATGCATGGCGAGAAATTACGACGTTAAATATCACAAAATTAAAGCAGTCTTAATCTCAAGTCGTTTAATAAATATAACAAGCGACATCTATTTGATTTCAAGTAATAAAAAAAAACGGTATAATAATATTTAAAAATACTGTATTATTTTCCTAGAATCTCTGATTAACGGATACCTATGGCGTAACAGCACCCTATGTTCTAAATGTTACATCAATACCTCAATGTCACAGATATGTTAGCCTGAGAATTAATGGTTAACTGAAACGCCTGTTTTATCTAACGGGGTCTATCTACCCTTCAACTTCTGACCGTAGAATGCGTGAGGTATGCGAAATAAGCGATTATATACTGGGAACTTGTCTTCATATGTATTAACTTTCCATACAATTTATACGAAAATATTTCGCCTTTTTTAATATATCATACGAATCTGTCTTTTAACGAATGCAATAGAATACAATTTCTAAGCCTGTTAACAAGGCTTTTGTTAATGATGCAAAAAAAAATATTGTATATATTTCTCTTGACAAGAATATTTGAATTTTTTCAGGCCTCATTAGTTCACATGTTCTCTGTATTCATATGTTTATCATTTTGTATTCTATATTTCATTAACCTTCCTTTTTAACGACTGTCGAATATTCTTTCTAAGCGTCTGTACTAGCGACGTTTAATTGAGGTTCGATTAGATTAGAAAATGGTTGACTCTTTGTGTCAAGTAACATGAACATTACCATATTCAGAAGGCTGTCTTTTACCGATAGGAATAGTTGAAGTTTGTGGCAGGCCAACAATATAGTTCTACAAATACCGACATTGATTTCTAACTTACTCATAAATCAAGTCACATTGAAACAGATTTGTGATGCATGATTCAATTATGTTCTATTATAACTATACAGCCATATTAAGTTATCAGAAGCAAATTGATGAGCTTACTATGTTTATATTGAATATAATTAACTTATATTTGTAATTATACTTGTAAAACTTATAACGTGCTATAAGAATCAAACAGCATAGGTAAATGCGTTTTATATACTAATCATACAATAAAAGAAACATTCGATTTTACAGATCATTTTCCGCACACATTCAGAAGTATGAGGGCTTATACTATAGAGAGTTACGTCTGTAGCCACCTTTATTTGTAACTTGATTGAAGACAACATCAATAACGAACATCAAAGGCGCAGCTTAGAACGACAAATACAAGATATAATTAACAGTTTTCAATTGATGAAATAGAAGATTAAGTGATTACTTGCCTTTACACTATCACCGTCCCTTTCCATCGTTTCAGGTTGAAGTGGGACACACAACATAACTAATGACCCCATGCCGCCTACAAGGAAATCCTTTTCATGTCTATTCTAATGTATCGTGGAAGACGTATGAACTGGTGACATTATATTATGGGGTAGCGCTCAAAGTAGGTTGCGGGACGCCGGTGTGATTTTGATTACAGGCTCTGTATATATTTCGCTGAAAAATATTGCTCACTAGCACAGCATAGTTACATATTTGTATGAAGAATTTTCTGTCTGTTTCATATATTTATTTAACTTTGAAAATATTTTTTTCTGTATAAAATTCATCCATTGTATTTTAGTGTACGATAAAGTTTAGTGTATTATTTAAATGTGTATTAATCGTGCGAATGGAAGTACATGTATGTTTGATGGCTTGTAAATAACTTCCATGTTTAATAAATGTGTATATAAAATAATGGAAATTGGTCGATGCTATAGAAGGTGTGAAATTTTCATGGAAAAATATATTTTACACCTAAAGTAGAGTTATGTTGAAAATTGTGTTTGATTGCAATCAGATTTCAAAAAATATTAAAATTGTAATTCATAAGGCCTCATTATAACTTCTTATCTTTATTACAACAAGAAGATTCATTCTGTAGCATCATTAAATATGTATTATCTAGTAATGTATTCGGAACAAAATGCAAGTAAACAATGGAATAGAGAGACAGACACTAAGAAAAAAGATATACCAACAAGATTCTTGGGTCTTCACGTATATGTGATTTTTAACCAAAAGATCAGCCCGCGTCGTGAACTTCAGAGCCTGTATAAGATGAGGTCCGGTGATTCATAGATTCTTGTTTACTTTTTCATAACAACAAAAAGGATCGTCTTATTCTTAAATAGAGGTTATGCCCAAACAAACTTAAAAAAAACGAATGTCGAATTAAGAACCTCCTAATCAGTTGACTTAGTTTAAAAATATTGAATGAGGAGCTTATATTCGCAGCTTACATTGACTTTAATTATCTGTATCCTGTTTAAATGAATGATCGAGCTTTCATTTCATAAAAGTACAACCTCAAAATTCTCATAAGTCGAAAAGTAAAAACGAAATCCTCTGGCAGTAATCCTTGGAGATTCGGATCATTTTTTCAGCTAATATATCATAACATGACACTGACGCGACTCTATAACGCTTACCTTGATTCTCGGCAACAACCCGAGTAATTTTTTTCCCGGCCGTGTCAAAGAAGACCTCTCAATCACCTGACAACTGGGACTAGGGCTATGAGAAACGAGATAAATATATTCTCTATTTTCAGGCGCAGAACACGGAATTATATTTTACAATATTCTTATAATTTTATGTAAGAATAAGTCTACCAAACATGTCCTATGTCCAGGGTAAGGTATTGAGTTTAACCGATCTATAGCTGACATTCTTTAATAATAATAATAAATAATATTAATCGACCCATTTGTCATTCCACTGTTGGAATATGGGTCTCCTCTCATATTGAGAGGGTTAAGGCCGT